>JANHZT010004449.1:32056-46269 GCA_032468215.1 Stegonotus admiraltiensis | reverse complement strand
AAGAGAAGAGAAGAGAAGAGAAGAGAAGAGAAGAGAAGAGAAGAGAAGAGAAGAGAAGAGTTGGAAGGGACCTTGGACTGGAGGTCTTCTACTCCAACCCCCTGCTTAGGCAGGAAACCTTATACCATTTCACACAAATGGTTATCCAATCGTTTCTTTAAACTTCCAGTGTTGGAGCATTTACAACTTCTGGAAGCAAGTTGTTCCACTGATTAATTGTTCTGTCAGGAAAATCCTCCTTAGTTCTAGGTTGCTTCTCTCCTTGATTAGTTTCCACCCATTTCTTCTTGTCCTAACCTCGGGTATAAATTTATAAATGACTTACTTCATATCAAGGCCTTTAATGATATTTTGGTGGTTATTGCTGACTTATCTAGGATGGTCAAATCTCTATTGATCTTTTCTTTACCATAGAAATAAACTTACCCATTCATTTGAGCGTCTTTGTTTATTTATTTGGAATAACAATTTTCCCAGCTATGTGATTTCTGAAACAGGATCACAGTTCTTATAGGTCCTATCTCAGCTGTCTTTACCTGTCTCTTTTTCTCCAAATGTCTCTTCACCATCACCAGTCCCAGATGTTTCCCAATTATCCAAGAGTTTCAAGAAACTCAGCTCTACTTTAAGGAACTAATAGATCATACTAAGTCCACCACCATCATCAGGAATCCTCCTCCCCATGAATGTTGGTGATTATGTTGGGGTTACTACCAAATTGCTCTTCTTTTACCCTCTGATTCTTCAGCTGCATTTTCTGGCCATATTAAAGATACATTCAGTTTTCCAGCATTCTCTCCTGATTTGAGAATGCTGTCCCTGCCCCACAATACACTCCCATCTCAGTAAAGGGGGAGGGGAGTTTGAGATAGAGCACATTTGAGACTCCAAGCACTTTAGTAGCAGCATGAATATTTGAATCACTGGAAGGACTATCTGCATATTGAACAATCCCTGGAGGCAGCAGATGGTCTGCATGAACATTGCCTTCTTCTCCATTTCTATTTGTAGTAACTTCACAAATTCATGTTCTTTTGACTGATTGCACAAAAAAGCTTCTGCAGCTACCAGTGACACTGACTTTGGGAAGGAAGATGACTTTGTGGAAGATGGGTACAAAGATACAGATGACTGAAAAAAGGTGGAGAGACAGTATTTCTCAATGCCTTGTAGTGTCCTAGAATAGAAGATATTGCATTACCAGCAAGAGAAAAAGAATTCTGAAATTAGACACATATTGACCACTTTAGCTAGACAACAGCATTCGCATATGACACTGTAGAGAGAAAATGAAGTCTATCCCTCTGATCCCAGACAACGCCCTAATACTCAATACATAAGCAAAATATACATTCTTATTTGGTAGAAATTCTGAATCAGAAGGAATGCTTCCTGCCTATCCAGATATATAGAGAAGGAAAGAGACAGAAGCTCAGAGATAGAGAAGACAATACTATGCAAGTTTTGTTGGGAGACACAGTTTCTTAAGGAAGCAATTTTGAATGTATCATTAGGTCTAATCAATCTTTATTACAGTTATAACTAGCATATCAGAAATGGACAGCTTTTGAGTTCCAAGGCTAAAAATGGAGAATAACCATTAGACCTTTGGAAAGGCAAGGAACTCCATAAGTAACTGCACTGTGTATCACAAGGATCTTCATGGAGACAGTTATCTATTTAAAGTGACTTCATCCTAGTATGTAATATAAATTCTTGTTTAGCTATCAACCACATTTCCAATATATTTCTTTAAAAACCTTCATTTTAAAGATCCAAATAATGGATTGTGAATATGACCAGTTATAAGGTTTTTTTTTCATTTTTGTTTAGTCCATAATTACAGGACAGATCAGTTACCACTCAAACCATCACTTTATTTCAGCTTTATTTTGGGAAAGAATTTGCGAAAGATCAGATCATCTATCGCTAGCTTAGAAAAGAAATGAATTGTCTTTCCTCCTGTTTTCTCCTTTTTCCCACTGTCTCTTTATAAGCAGTTCAAAAAGGGGGCCATATTTAACATAGCAGAAGGACAGGGTTCCCAAAACACTTTGTGAGAGTCCAGGCACTGAAGAAATTAAATGAACCAGAATAAAAATCTGTCTGCCCTTTTCACAGCTAGGACTGGTCATAAACATGCAATTATTTTGTGAAATTGTGATGAGAGAAAATTAAATATAAACTTCACACCCAGCTAGGAGCTCTTCCTGTTGCCTAAAAAATGCCTTTGGCAAAGCTAGTATAACTCAGGAAAATGCTAAACAATTGTTATAATAATCTAATCCTGTTGGTAGCTCACTTCCTTACAACATAAGGACATTATTGGTATCTCTTTTGATGATAACATTAAGACATGGGGTGTGGAGAGTCTCTATGTTTACATATAAAGAGTAGAAATGTTTTATCTTCCCAAATAAACCAAATAGGTGGCAAGGGAAATGCTTGGCATAGTGATTCATATTTATATTTATTTGTTAATCTCAATCTTTTCTATTGAGAAGATTTCATTTCTTGTTAGATGCATGTAAAATTATGACTCTGCCATTCAAACCTATGAATACCAGTTATAGGAAACAACCTTGGGATACTGAGACTTGTAATGCCTGGGAGTTGCAATAACAACACATCCAGACAGTGTCAGACTATTGGACCTACCCTGCCTTATCATCTGTCATCTATTACATTTCCCCACCTTCATGCATTCATATGGAGGTTTAAAAGGCAGCTGAGAGGCACTGCTTGAAGGTGAGTAAACATTATTGGACTCTATTTTATTAGCATCCTGGATCACATGGAAAGGCATGTTCATATTCAAGACAAATATGGGTAGATCTTCCTTTTAGTTTACAACTATAGCTGTGAAAATCAGAGAAGTTAGAGGGCAGGGTTCATGTGGTGCCTTGCTCTCTGATTTCTATCTCATTTCAAGCTCCCCACATTTTCATTTGAATGGTTGAGCGGTATTTAGGTTTTGATATCAAGCACGTATTTGTAGTTTGATAAGTACAATCTTTCTGTGTCTGGGAGAGATCTAGTCAATCTGCAATCATATTTATTTAAATTTAATTTAATTCTGGAGCCAACTATTTACTGGAGGTTGGTTATTTATTGGTTTGGCTAACTTAATTTGCTTATTGAAGCTCTAGTTGTCCTTTGCTCCCATCTCAGAATTCTTAAAATTGATTACAAATTCCAAATTGAAAGTTCTAAGTGTCATTATCAGTCCATTGCATTCTCTCATATTATAATGTATAGCTGAACGCATATTTCTTTTGTTAGAAGAATTTCAAGCTTTGCTTTCCTGCCCCTTCTGAAACATAGATATTTACAGGCCACCTCTTTAGAGCATTTATAATTATCCTAGCATGACTTGTTCATGTGCGCTTGTTGCATGAGCCTCATAAAATGTCCATCACATCAGTATTTTGTGTATAAACCCCTTTTATTTCTCTGGAGAATGTGGAATATACAAATGTGGCTCCAGGAGGAAATGTTCTAAAAGACATGATAAATATGGTCATAAAAGTCAAAATTCTCAAAACACTTCACTGGCTCCATGTTCAGAAGAAAATATTTACACAGAAAAACACATGTCAGCCTGTTTTACTGTTGTTATTGTAGATTAGATATTACAGATGCAATCTGTCTACTTCCCACGTAAACTACTGTCTCTAAGTATCTTTAAGTATCACCTCCAACCATCAGAGCAAAAAAGAAGGAACGTGATTTCAGAAGACGTTACACCATCAATTTACTCTAGGAAAGATTATTAAATCATTATTAAAATGATTGGAAGAGCTGCTGGTGTGAACCATCCATACTTGGAGTTGGGAGGGAGATTCTTTTTATATTGTTCACAGAAAAAAATTGTCTGAAAAAAACAAACATCCTCAATTGAATAAAATACATGACAAACTGAACTAGCTAATGGTAATCTTGTGAACTGATAGTTGTTTTCCTGATTTATAAGGTTTTATAAGAAAAAAGGACAACAAACTGGTCACATTTTGTGCCCCATGAATGGGAACTCTTCAATCATTCAAGCTCCAGGCAACAGACAATGAAGCTCTCTGCTAAACCTTCAGTGGGAGATGGTGGGCAATGTGCTTAGAAGAACAAGGACCAGTGCCATAGTCCCATCAAAGGAATTTGTAATGCCACTCTAGCACTATGAAGTAAATATAAAGTTGGCCACCAAGGCTAACCCTTGCTGTGGAAGTAATTCACCTTCACCCTTATTTGTCTTTACTCTTATTTGTTCAGGAATACCTCTGCACTTTGTTCAATACCATTTATTATACCTCTTCATATCACTCTAGCCTTGCAAACCATCTTCTTTCTGTTTTATATTCAGTCCAAATTCATTCATTCATTCTTAATCCTACCTCTTCATTTTTCTGTAAGCTGTTCCCAGTCACATGAGTGAGTTGGGTGGCCATATAATATTTCAAAACAAGCAAATAAGCCAACAACATACAAAAGAATAGGCATGTGGAAGAATTCAATCAACATTTTTCTAATCAGAAGCTATCAATAATATTCATCCATAGATACATTTAATAGTCAGGTGGACATTACGCATTATTGCTGTTTTCTTTTCCCAGTGCTGGACTATTGGCTAAGCATTCTATTTATTCTCATCCAAACTTTATTTTTCACACATACTACTCTTACCACATTGAGAAATCAACTATCAACTTTGTATTTTTGTAAAATGTTCCCCAATTCAAGTGCATTCATTTTATCACATGTTTATTGCAAACCAGTAAACATATAAACCTCCTCATAGATATTCATATGATAAATTACCTTTAAAAGGGTGGGAAGAATAAAAGAAATGCTAAAGAAAAATTCATTAGCAGAAAAAAAAGTCAATTGTACCAAGTAACAGCTCAGAAAAGGAATAACTGGAGAAGGAAGGTTGCTAATTTTGCTCCAAATCATTATAGCCACGTGTTTCTTCACTGCAGCTTTCCTAATCTGAAAAAAAGAGTAACTTTTTTGTAGCCCTCTCCATTCTCTATACAGTTCTAATAATTTTTATCAAATATGTAATAATAAAAGATTGTTCTTTATTCGGCAGTTATGGTTCTTTATATGTTCATAAGATCTGTGATGGTGTTCCAAGAAGTGATAGCAAGGAAGGATAGTAATAAAATTGGTCAATTGATATAATATTATACAGCACAATCCTATGTGCAAGCCTATTTGTAATTATGACTCCCTTTCTCTGATACTTTAGAATCTTGCTATAGGATTGCTGATATAGGATTGGCTTTGCCAGGCAGATAAAAAAACAAAAAAAAACATGGCCCAAAGTGAAACTAGCTTAGCCATTGATCTACACAGCAGTAAACATTGTGTGATTCACAAATGCTAAATATTCTTTAATTCTCTTGTCCCCAGAGAAGCCAGAAGTAATATCACTGCTTAAAGTACCTGTATGCTGTCTTAAGTGGTTTTTACATACTTTGAATCATGCAAAACTAAGTTGATACATCTCAGTTAAGAGAAATAGAGCCCGAAAGCTATTAAAAAGTATTTAATCTTGCCAGATTATTTTGTAACAATGGAGAGATATACTATAGCAACATTGTTTTGGTTTATTCCATGCATAGGTTATATCTTATTTTATCTTTATTGACTATTCCAAGAGATTTTCCTACCTTTGTATGAGCTGTCAAACATTTGTGCTGAAAACCTTTTAAGTACATTGGACCACATTCCATTCAGTCTGATACAAGCATATTGTGTGTGTGTGTGTGTGTGTGTTCTGTTCAGACTTGTAAAAAATCAGGAAGAATTTCTTACATCTAACAAATTCCTGATCTCTTTACATGCCTAAATCAGAACAAACACATAATGGATTAGTTTATTCACTGAGTAATCAAACTACATATATAGCTTTATCAAACACATCCACATGCATTTACCAAATCTATACACCTGGTAAATGCAACAAGAACACAACAGAAATGTTAAAACTAAATCTTAATTTGCCGTTCTCAAATTTTCAATTTGCCCCTCTGAATAAAGTATGTGAGCCATCATTGACAACAGTGTAACAGATGACACATTGGAGACACCAAATGGGTCTTGTGGGACTGGTTTATTGAACACTACACAGCGGTAAACTACACAAATAAAATGCATATGCTCAGCCTTGTTGTGCAGAAACCACAAAGCTTTCTCAAATCTGAAAAAGAGTACCTTTTGTTGTTAGCTATCCCCTCCCCCCAGTTCTAACAGTATTATCAAATACTAAAAGAGAGATTTTTCTTGGTATGACTTGTATTCTTACTATGTGTGTGTGTGTGTGTGTGTGTGTGTGTGTGTGTGTGTACATTTTTGGATACTTTAATTCTCACAAGGAGAATTTTTTTGTGCATGAATTAGTAACAAGAGGTATGCAAAACACCCAATCATAATCTGTGGATTTGTGGAAGCCAATAAATCATGGCACTACATAAATGATGAATGAAAATTGTACTTTTAATTTAAAGACTGGTGAAAGAGTACATCCCTGATAGTATTAACAGATATGGACCAGGGGTGAAATCCAGCAGGTTCTAACAGGTTCTGGAGAACTGGTAGTGGAAATTTTGGGTAGTTTGGAGAACCAGCAAATACCACCTCTGGCTGGCCCCAAAGTGGGGTGAAAATGGAGATTTTGCAATATCCTTCCCCTGCCATGACAACAGAACCAGTAGGGGAAAATTTTGGATTTCACCCCTGATATGGACTTATTATTACATTCCCTCTGATTAATATCCAATTTGGGTAAAGTAATTATAAAGTATATGAATCCTTCCATCAATATACATGATTATCTGAACCTCAACAAATTCCTAACTGAACAAGTTTAATAAAGATAGCCAGATCTCATCTTGCAGAAGCAGGAAAGAGTCAAACCAATTGTTGCTTTATAATTCTAATTCACCAGTGGAAGACATACAGATTCAGTTTTCCATATTTCTGGTATTTCTAATTGGTAGTACTGAAGAATATAGCTCATGTTAATTAGTAGATCAGAATGTCCAAATGTAGAACAAGTCTTTCTACATAAATACAGTACAATATTATGCACTATCCTTAAAGATATGGAACTACTAAGGAAACTGAATTTGTACAATGATATTTACTATTACAGCATTTAATTTGCATATTGACTGAATTGACTGCATGAATTGGTCTATCTGAACCTAACACAGCTATTTTATGTAGGTTTTTTTTAAATCATAGGAGCTCAGATTGTTTTGCAGTTTCTGCCTAATATGAAAATAGTTTGCAGCAAAATAGGAGGCACCAGTACAACCTAACAGCATCTCCACATTAGAGCACGAAAAGGGGATCCAAATCCCATCAAACCTTTGGGGATTCAGGCATCCATGATTGTAGGCTCAGTGCTGACTTTGTGTCTCAAGTGCAGGTCTTCTTGAAATTAAAGGTCTTCCTTAAGAGTGAAAACTTCAGCCTTAAGCAGATATTGCAGACTCATCTTTTATGACCCAGTAGTTGAAGAGCTCGAAGGATCTCTGGCATTATAATGCTGTAATTTTGATACAGATGTTAAAATATCTTTATGTTGCTCCAGATGTGCAAGCTAGCCTTGAATAGTTCCTGCATTCTTAACATTGATAATTAGACTGACCTATGGTTTCAGGCTTGCAAATGATATTCAGCTTGTTCTCTCTGTATTTTTAAAACTCTGGTTTTTGCGCCCTACTTTGCCAAATCACTATATTTTTGGATAATTTTGTTTGCCTGAAGAATTGAATTTTAACTCTGAGCTGCTTTTGAGAGCACTGTTAGTTTTAGCAATAGTATGACTGGCCTTATTTGCTTAGTCAGAACAAAGACAAGAAAGGGGAACATGTGGCCTTCCAGATGTTGCTCAAGTACAAATCCCAACAGCTCCAGCCAATTTGGCCATTGATGATGCATACAGGGAGCGGTAATTCTTATCTTAGCCCATCTCCTATTTAAGTATATCCTAAACAGTTTAAGATTTAGGGGAAGTTATGGCTGCAATAATGGGATTAAAAACATTGCTTCAGTGCAAGAAATTATGGATGGAAAAACCATCTTCATTCCATTCAGTTCCAGTATTCATTTTATAGTTCAATATATGCTCATTATTTATACAGTCCTTTCTGCCACAGTACTATGCATGACATGAATTGTTTTCAATATATCCTTTCCATATATTATCCTTATGAATAATCTCTGAGTTGGTTAAAAGACAGCTAATGACTTGCCCAAAGCCAGCCAGTGACTTTCATGGCTGAACTAGGATTTAATTGTAGATTGTCTATAAATAGCCAAACTCAAATGCTTTACCTTTATTCTTAAGGTAAAGAACTGTCATGGGTTAAGAATAAGGCTTATTTGTACATCACATTATTCTCCCAAGGTTTCCTACAATATTTTGTTTTTATTCCACTCCCTGCTTAATGGCTGGTTTACTGTTTTGTTCTGCTTTGCATAGTTCCTTCTGCCAGTTTTCAGTATGTTTGAGAGCTTTGTTCCAGACCAGTAGCCATGATGGCAGACTGTGGGCAGTGGGGTGAAGCAAAGAAACTTTGGCAAAAAGCAAAAAATGTATTTACAATGATGACAACAATAAAGGAGTTTTTTTTTTAAAGCAAACCTTGGATAGCTTCTAAATAGAACAGGCTAATGAAAAATGGCCATCCACTCACGCTGGAAGCTGAAAAGCTTGTTATTCCTGTTTTAAAGCACCCTTACCTAACAACGATTGCAGAAATGAATAGATCTGAGAACACATATTGTATTCATTCTGTTTATATACGCTCAAGGTTAATTTGTTATTGGTTGGAAAGCTGTTGAGGTATTGACTTTGATGCTACTTTAGGATGAGCCCAGCTTCTGCATCACAAAAAATGCTTGGACAATCTGCACATTAGCAAAGGAATGATTAGTAAGATAACAATCACTGACATTTCTTACAGTAGCAGTTTCTATCACCAAAAAGGACTTTTCATTTCATCACTACTTGTAGAATGTGGACACTGACAGAATGTTTGAGACCCACGTTTAGAAGGTTATAGTACAGTATTAACCATCTCTGTATAATGGACACACACACACGCACACACACACACACACACATTTTTGTAAAGATATGATACCCATCTTTCTTGAATTTCTTTTTGTGTGTTTAGGGGGGTAAGGCTTTCTGTATAAGTATGTTTTTTTCATCCTCTGTATTCAAATCTCTCAGAACTGCAAGCATCCTTCAACATACTCTTTCTTTATATGCTACATCCTATACCCAAGCCTTTTATCTAATTTACATGCATTCAGCTGCTTGCTTTATGATTAATATGCTATATATTCACTTTATAGAGATACTTGCCATCCATAGATTGCTTTTGTGGTTAATTCAAGGCCTTTTCTTTGTCTCCCTCCCATTAATCCAACGCACGTGCTAAAGTCTCTCATGCATCAAGAGAAGAATGCTCCCATCTTGCTGCGTATGTGATGCTCCTATATTATTAGCTACCCTTCCTGTGTGTTTGTTGTTTAGACTTCCTCTGCCTTCCTTTTTGGACAAATGAGAAACTGCTGGCTGTTTTGCATTCTTTCTGTTCATCAAAATAAGCAAATTAGAAACTGCAAACACTATGGAAGAATTTGATGATGATGATGTTTGTAACTCTGTGTGTGTCTCTGTGTGTGTGTGAATGTGTGCATGGAATAGATTAGTTCAAAATGTGCTTACAGACATTGGACAAATAGGACCATAAATCCTAACAGGCAAAACTGGTTATGGGGAGGTTTGTGAGATAATCCGGTTGGTACAATACATAAGCAATATCTGTTTCCAAAGATCAAAGAAAGGAAAATGCCTTTTGAAAGCAACTTCCAAAATGGAAAAAATAATTTTCCAGCTTCCCAGTATATAAATTAATTTATTCTTTTGAGCCAAAGATTTCCTTAATAGCTTCTGGATTGCCAAATACCATACTTGAACATTTCTATCCCATTTTTCTCCCACAGAGGAAAGGGACAAAAATCCCCTTCCCCCACTTTTAATAAAGATGTGTGTGATAAAATGGTTAATGTTATTGATGTTTAACTTAACTTGAAAATGTTGGAAATATTGAAATGACTTCTTGAACTGAGTAGACCATTCTTTGCTTTGCAAAAAACTATAATACTGAATTTTAATAAAGTTGGACTTCGCTGCCATGTATATCATGATACATCATTGACCCCAGGGTTTAACTTTCCTATTCCTGAACAAGATTTTGGGAGCTCTCTAGGGAACTGCAAGTGGAGTTCCTTTCTCATCACAAAGATTTCTATCTGCTTTTGACTACAGCCTTTGGAATGAAAATGAAAAGCTTTTTTATATGCAACTGTTTTAAATATAAACTTTTTTTTGCATGCTTCTTGCGCATATTTCACAATAGTCAATAGTGGATACTCTGTACTACTCTCTATATATTTTGGGAAGTTAGTCCAAATCCAACTGATAGGTTGGCTACATATTCCATAGTGCTGCATCAGACTATTAGCTTCTGCACATAACCTCCAATCAATTACATGTGGGCATTTCTTTCAAAGTGGCTCCCTAGAAGGCCAGTCATAAGCTCTGTTCTTCTAGTGTTGTAATCAGTGTATATTCCACTTTCTGAAGAGCTATTGGTCAAAGGTGCTCCATTCCTTGGAAGCTGTAATTAAGGCCTCTGTTTGCCTTCAATCACCATCCCTGCAACATATATAATGTTTGCACAGTTAGAGCCCTAAATAGGTCACACCTTTATCTTAGGTTTCATTTCAAGCTCAGGTATTTAGCCACAGTGCAAAACCCATCTTTTATATTAAATAATAATAAGTAGCAATCACTAATGATTTCTTCACAGGGGCAGCAACAGACCATTACTCTCTGGTGTGTAATTATGCCCCCCTGAGAATTGCAAATAACATACAGAAGCTTCTGCCATAATCTCCTATCTCTTTTTCAGAGGGTAACTGTTGGCAACATAGAGAACAAAGAATCATATCCTTCCACTTTGTCCTCTATATTGTACAGAGAAGAGTGAAGGAGACAGAGCAGAAATGGAAGACTGGCAACATCTTTGTTTGCAACAGGCATTGGACTATGTTCCTCTGAGCTTTTAAAGCTCCTGGGCAAATGTTTGGAAGGCTGTTTATAGCCCTCCATGTTCCAGCAAACTCAGAAGAGGAGCATTAGGAGCATAAAGGGAAGTTATGTAAAACACTGTTTAGGGGGCATGACATAATGCAATGTATCTTCTCTGAGCTTAAAGGACGGTACTGTATATTCTAATGAGATGGGCTTCTGAGTTGATTTTAGAAACTTATCCTAATCTACCTCTGAAGAAAACTCATATATTCCCATTTACATCTTAAAAAAAAAAGAAATGAGAAACATGGTGTAAGTAGTTTTTTGACACACTTATTACATACACCAGAGCATTTGATTTTTTTCTTAGCAAGGAAGCATTTGATGGTTACATAGATGTAGATTGTACATCTATTACCTAGGCAATATTTAATACAAATGTAGAATCAAGACTTAGCAGTCAGGGCCATAGCTGCCTTGTATTGAGACAAAATATTAGTCTTGAATAAAATACGTTCTATTGATATTTTTATTAAATATTATTAAAATTAAAATGAAGTCTCCAATCAGTATGTTCAGATCAATTCTGTAGAAAGAATTCTGGAAAACTTTACTTCCTTATAGTATTATGGAGCATAGCAGTAAAATTATGGGATGCTCTGGAATCAAACAATCTGGATTAATTTTTACTTCTCTGCTACTTCTCACTTGATTATGTCACTTGCAAAGAGTTGTAAATGTTAGGTTAGACCAAACAGTTTCTTGCTTTATTCCAGTGTAAGATTATAATGTTATATATCTTGTTCATTTACTCATGAGATATGTCTTTCAATGCTTTTGTACTAAACTATCAATTGCCTAGGGCAAGGACTACAATTGTAATTAAATTCATTTCAATGTTCTACTTTACCTTTCCTTCCCACAAAGACTGAGCTGCTAATAACATATCAAACCAATAACAAAATCAGACTCTTAATCTATAAATACAACAATAACAATGAAGTTTTCCCTTCCATAAAAGAGAAGTTAGTTCAGTTGGTAAAACAGGGAAGAGTACTGCTGAATTTTAAAAGCTACTAAATGCATTATGGCTTCAATTGCATGCCTTACAATTCAAACCAACAGATGCATGGACAATTATCCAACTACCATATATATACTTGTATTTTCTGTGCATCTGATGAAATATTTGGTACCTGTGAAAGTTTATGCCAAAATAATTTCTTGGCCTTAGGATACCATAAAACTTTTTTCCCCTTCCAGTATTTTTTTCTGCAGCTATTCCATCATCAAGAAGACACAAAGAGCTCTTTGTCAAGGCATGGTGTTGGAGGATAACAATCTATATCCCATAATAGATATACAAAGGAGAATAAAATGATAATGGCTTGAGCACCTCTATGTGAGCAAAGAAAGAAGAATTCATGACAGAAGAACCATAACTTCCTAAGCCCTATGTACTACTACACTGTTGACATAATTTAGCTTTGTTCTGACTTGTTTTCTATGTTATTGGTTACAAGATTAGGAAAACAGCCTCAATTCTAGACCCACCATCCTGACACATTCTTTAGCCACCTATCAAGTGCTTCTGCTTAATAAATAATCTATATGCTGATAAAAGATCTTCTGTGTACTTATCAAGCAGAAATAATGAAAATTATTGTTGTTTCTATGTAATATTCAAATGGCTATCAGCACTATTTCTACTAGAAGATCTATGGAATATGTGAAGCATTGAACTATTAAATAGTATGTCCATTCATTAAATCCATTCATTAACTTCCACTATTTCTGTTTCACAAATATTTTATTATATTAATTATATTTATTTTGCAGATCAGTGGAAGACAAATAAAATTTACCAATACCTTAAAAAAATTTAAACCTATATTTTATCGAGACAGAATCAATCATTTTTCTTAATCATCCACACATCCACCACAATCATCCACCACAAATGCATCCATCAAGGATATTGTTTATACAAATGATTAAGAAATGACATAAAAACAAATTAAAACAATATGCAAGTAAGCATGCTTGCCTGGTGCCTATTAGGCAGGTCTTTGCAAGCTATGATGTTCAGCATACCAGGAAAAAAGTGCTATAAATTTAACTGGTTTTCTTTACAAGCACCTACTTGCAAGGTCCTCTTAGTAGCACAGTTGTTTCTTTTCAACTGTTAGCATGTCATGCGTGTAAAGGTGCTGACTATTTTTCTAGCACGCTCCAAACAATCCGAAGCTTTTTGCTAGAATAACAAATTAGCACTCATCATTGCCAAACCCACAAATATTTGTACAATTAAACAGCAAGCTTAGTAACCAGAAGGGGGAAAGAAGCATTCAGCAGTTTATGGCGCCAAGTGGATTTCCCCCCCTACCCAGCTAGCTTTAGTTAGATTAACCAATCTGATAGATAGGGCAGCTCTAACCATATTAAACAATACTTTGAAGCATTTCCTTTCAGGAATGTTTAATTCAACACTTGCTTTGATATTTCGAAGGTCTGGAAAACACTGAAGGTGGCATGTAAATAAGTTCTGATTTGGCACATAGACCTTGAGGCTTTATTGAATTTTAGAGCATAAGAATAATAACATGCTAGATTAGAACAAAGGAGGAGAAGTAATAAAGGAATCAAGGTGACTTTCTTTTCAATGAGTCCTTGTTTAGTTTATTCTGTAGGATATTGTAGCCAAGACATTCATAAAATTGGCTACATTCTAGTTCAAGCTTCACCTAGCTTGCCTTTTGTCTGTTGAGCTGTATTCCCAGCCCTTTGTAGTTCATCTGGGCTTGATACTCAAGCTTTCTTCCAGCACAATCTAAAAACCAAATATACCGACAGCCCTGGATTTCAACTTTCCATGCATTGGTTCCATACAAATGATAATGTCTTATGTATATTTCCTTTTGAAACAGATTCCCTGGAATTGAACTTGATTCTTGGTGACTACATGAATATATTCATGCAGTTTCCTTGGCTGCCTTCTGAAATGGCTTGCTTGCTTGTGTGAAATATTTCAAGGATCAGGCCCAATAACTCACACAGACATTGATATCTAGGATCCAGGATTATCTTTATTCTC
>JANHZT010004448.1:74813-98467 GCA_032468215.1 Stegonotus admiraltiensis | reverse complement strand
AATTTTCATGTTATATGTATATTATTTTGACTGTTCACCGCCCTGAGTCCTTCGGGAGAAGGGCGGTATAAAAAACTTAATAGATAGATAGATAGATAGATAGATAGATAGATAGATAGATAGATAGATAAATATTGGGACAAAGTCCTTTTTATAAAAATGAGCAATCTTGTGAAAAGAGAATATGACATATGAAGTGATTGAATCTATACATCTTACCAAGCCATAGTTTGCTTAAGCATGTTGATGGGTGAATCATCTTTGGCTGGATTTGCAAAACATGCCAAAACACACCAAAATTTCATTTATGGGCTGTAGTAGCTGTGGCAACATAATACACTAAGCAAAATAAAACAAACCTTATCTTGATGTGACCCAGCCACAATTTAAAATCATCAGGCAACTATATTCAATACTTGAGCAGAGAGAAAGGTAATGAATGTAGTATAATCCTACAATCAGATAAGAACATTTCAGTTGACTTTAACTTTGTAATAAAAGCTATATTGTATAATTTTATTTTACCTGAAGGTAGTCTTCCACCAAGCCCCATTTTAATCTGATGAGGTAATCAATTATTTGGTGAGTCAGGAAACCTAGAATTCCGACTGCTGTTCCAATGATCCCCATCACCAACCATCGATCCCAATCCGTTCTTTAAAAAAAAAGGGGGAGGGGGGAAGGAAGCAATTCCATATCAGTGGCAAAAATATCATGGGGTTAATTAGTGGCTTTGAGGCAAGAAGTGCATAAAAGTTCATTAGTTAATGTTTAGGATAATGGAATCTAGGTTTTAAAACTGATTCAGTGAATTATCCTGAGAAGCCAGAGGCAAGTAGGAAACCTCCACTAAGAAAACAATGACTTTGTTTGATTCTACTCCTCTGTTATAGATTCTTTAAGAAAAAAATTCAACAAAAGCAAACTGGTTTATATTTCATTATGTATTCTAATGAGAACTTTTGAGAGGTATAACCATTTGCTTTTGAGATATATTATTTATGGATAACATTTAGCTTGTTTTGTCATATATTGTGGCCACATTTGAACTCAATATACACAGAGGTAATAGCTCATTCTTCATTGCTAAAATGTGAAAATAGTTTGCCAAATCTAGCCTCATTATCACCATCATTCCTAGTTCAAAAACATTTCAAGACTCTTAGCAAGCTTAGTCCCAGTTTTCCTTAAGCAACAAGAAGTCCATCAGTGCCCCCAGGCAAAGAACATATTTTCTTATAATGTTGTTCAGGTGTTTTAGATTGCAATTCTTCAATAAAACCACAAAGAATTATTATAGTTAAGTATCAAAACACAATTCTTTCCACTGTTTTATCACACTCTTACTTTTACTTTGCACATACTGATATTGTTATTCTGTACATTATTTGATTACTTTTAGCAGAAAATTAGAAATAAGCATTTTTCTAAAATGTGTCCACAATGTAAAATGACATTTTAAACTTTCCTCATCCTTGCTTATAACATTTGCTCCTCTATCTTGTTTGTGCTTGGTTCTTCTAATGAAAGAGTATGTATTTCTCAAGAATGGGTGTGATTTTTTCCTAATGTGATCTGTCTTCCTAGTCTTGGTTTATTCTGGAGTTCATCTCCTGGGTGATCTGCATGCACTTTTCACTGTCATCAACAGATGGCACTGGAGCACTTTATAATCCTTGTGCAGAAAAAAAGATGTAATGGAAAGTATTTTCAAACTAGGAAATATTTAGTGTCTCAAATGAGATAAGGTTCCTCAGGTGCCCTGCTCTATTTACTTTTGGGAGACAATTGATCATGTAGTTCCTCAATGTAAATTCTCTATAGCTAGTCCTCAACTTACAACCACAATTGAGACCATAATTTCTGTCATAAGTCATTGTAGTCATAAATCAAGTTAGAACTGATTTGATGACAGCATTTACAGTGCTTATTAAATAAATCACTGGGTCATTAAACAAATCGTATGGTCATTAAGTGAATTCAGCTTCCCCAATGGGTGGTTTTTTTTAACAGAAATTGGCAACAAATGTTCCAAATCATGTGACCATAGGATGCTGCAACCAGTTGTGATCTGATTGCCAAGAACCAAAATTGCAATCCTATGACTGCAAGAGTGATACAATGGTCATAAGTGCAAATGCAGGTCACAACTCACTTTTTTCTGAGGCTGCTGTAACTTTGAATCATGGTTAAATAGTTCATTAAATTGTTAAACTAGTTCTAGCACAACACTTCAATCTCTATAGCACATTTGAATGTTTATTTGCAAGGTATTCATTAGATTAGACATCTTAATTTGCATAGAATAGTGTGAGCATATTTGGGCTTTGGTTGTGCTTATGGTTTAAGGCAGTGGTGGGATTCAAATAATTTAACAACCGGTTCTCTGCCTTAATGATTTCTTCCAACAACCAGTTCACCAAACTGCTCAGAAAGTTAACAATTGGTTCTCCTGAAGTGGTGCGAACTGGCTGAATCCCACCGCTGGTTTAAGGGCAAAAATGTGCCAAAAAGTGGCTCATACTGTTCAGATTCTTAGCGAACAATAACGCCTATTGCATGAGTATGACTAAAGTACTTAATTCTACCCTTTTCTTAGTAAAAACATTATTTGAAAGCATCAGCTGACCAGACCATGTTTGATAGCAGCAATGATAGTATATGAGTTCCCAGATGACATCACAGCTTGGGATGTAATAGGAGTGAATAGAACAGGTGTATCAAACTCGCGGCATCACGTCGTCATGTGATGTATCACAACTTCTTTCCCCTTTGCTAAACCAGGGTGGGTGTGGCCAGTGCATGACGCATCCAGCCTGCGGGCCATGAGTTTGACACTCCTGGTATAGAAAAAGAGCTAGAATGTATGACATGAAAGAAAGAAAAAAGATGTATTTTTTACAAAACCAAGAGAAAGGGGAAAGCTACAAAAAATTAACAATGGCCTGATCCTGTTTAGTGAAGGTATAGGTTTAATTATGAATAAGTGATGAAATATGTCAAAAATATTAATTACTGTTAATATATGTAGGTTGGTATACATACAAAATTAGGGATACATAGGTTGACAATGTTTATGATAGCTTTGTAGGTGACAAAAGACTAAGAAAAGCTCCAGAATGCAGTAGCCCGCATGTTCAGCTTGGTATATCCATGTTACATATTGCATATCTGTAAGACTGTATTCTCTAGATAGACTCTATCCATCCAGTGAGATCCAGTAGGTGAGAACTCAATCCCTAAGAAATCTTACCAGAAGCTTTGAGGGTAACCTTCACTGTAGGAGTTCCTATCTTATGGAATAGCCTCATTCAGAAGACAATAAAATCCTGGTTCTTCTGGGTGGCAGCTGAGATGGCTGCATGATTCCTGATGTTGTTATGCCAGAACGTTGTGCATCATTATATTCTTACTCACAATATAATTTAGCCTAGCTACTGTTCATATTTGGTTTGAACTGGAGTGGTATATAAACTCTAGAAAATAAATCTTACTGGCTGACAATTAGATTCATTGAAGTTCAATGAATTTGGAGAGGACCAGACTGAGAAAACAGATATGCATATTCAGAAAACTACTTCTAATTGTTGTGGGGGAAATTGACTATATAATAAATGTCTTTTCAAGAGAAGCAAACTCAAATTTAATCAAAAATCCCACCAGTGAACTCTAAATAATGTTTTACCTGCTGAATTGTTAATGGAAATTGCAAATATATAAAAAAATAGATATTCTGGCTTTGCTGTCATTAATTTCTAGATTAATTTTGCTGCAGACATTAGAAATATTTCATGGACTGAATGATCTGACTCGCATAACTTATTTATGAAGGATAGGTCTTATTCTGCCATATTTGACCACTTCCCCTTGATTAGTAATAGTGACGTGAATAGGTGCATTATAAAAAAAAGTGCTTCACTTTAGCAAGAGTATATGCCTAAATATACAATAATCCTGATTTAATTGTGCAACCCTGTCAATTGACTCAAGAATGAAGCCTGCTATTTCTCTGGGATTTACTCCCTCACTTATAACCCAGTTAGTTCCTCAGGCTCACCAGATGTGCTCAATTAATTCCCATAATTGATTAGGAATTCATCTGGTAGCCATTATAGCTGAGTAATTTTAGATACTTGATACACATCTGACGACATCAAGCTGGACACAGCTGCCATAAGTGCATTATTAATTCATAATCCTAAAATCTACATATTTCATTTGGATAAGTTTCTGAACAAGAGAAACATTGTTAGCTTACTTATTGCATCAGATTCATAATTCTTTCATCCCAAAACCATTTATTAATATAGTACTTATTGGTACTTTGTTACTGTTTCCATGAAAGGCATTTTCAATCATGTAAATATACTTTCATATTTATGATTTATCATAAATGCATACAGGTAGTCCTCACCTACCTATTGCAGTTGGGACTGGCAACTCTATCAAGCAATGAGATTATGAAGTAAAATGTCATGTGACCGTGCCTAATTTACAATCTCACTTCAATTCTGATTACAGTTGTTAAGTGAACCACCACAGGTCATTAAATATATCTTGTGACCACAACTAGCAACTTTCTACCAGTTTCTCCATTGATTTTGCTTGTCAAAAGCTGGCTGTGATTGTGGGATGCTGCAACTGTCACAAATGTTCACCGGTTGCTAAATGCTCGAATCCTGATCATATGACTGTGGTAATGCTATAGTGTCCACAACTTTGAGAACCATTTGCAAGTCTCCTTTTTCAGTACTAGTCATAATATCAAACAGTTGTTAAATCATTGGCTGGTAAATAGGGATTGCCTGTATTGGCAGTTCCTAGTAAAATTCCCAGTTTAGAGTGTTATTCTATGAGGATAATATCCAGAGTCTCATAGTTTCAAGACTTTCTGAAATTAATATGGGAGATGTTCTCAAACTTTATAGTACCATGCCCCCCCACCATAATTGATAAACATATGTGCTTCCTAATGAATTAAAAAAATCACTTCTTGGGATTATGGTGAGGTAAGAAGTAAATACTACTTCCATTTAAAAATTAAATTTTAATCCATTTATTAGATGAAATTGTAAGCCAAAATGAGCTCCAATTTTTTTGCCTATGCAAACCTGAGTAAGTTTTTAAAAACATTGACACCTGGGGGGGGACTGGCTCATTGTTTAATAATCCTACAATCAACACCTCTCAATGCCATTTAAAGAGTTAATAGCAGTAGCACTTACATTTATATACCACTTCACAGTGCTTTACAGCCCTCTCTAAGTGGTTTACAGAGTCAGCACATTGCCCCCAACAATCTGGGTCCTCAGTTTACCAACCTCGGAAGGATGGAAGGCTGAGTCAACCTTGAGCCTGGTGAGATTCAAACTGCCAAATTGTAGGCAGCTGACTGTCAGCAGAAGTAGCCTGCAGTACTGCATTCTAACCACTGCACCACCACTGCTCTAAGCTTGATCAGTGAGCACAGAATCCTAGCTGACTACTGAACGGAAGAGGGAAATGAAAAATTAAAAAGGAGGAAGTAAGCTGAAATCAGCACTCCATGTTTGCTTCTTATAATAGCAATTCTAAGATACATATACATACAAATTTAAGTCAAGTACCTGTAAGCTTGTTCCTGCAGCCACTTCTTATAAATGTTACTGTGTGAAGGCAAATAATCCAGACTTTCATGGACTGAATGTTCATCTCCCTTCTCTTGAAGACTGTTTTTTCTAGAGCAATGAGTATTGCTAGAGTTTCCTTTGCATTGGAGATCAAGAGAGTCAATCAAATCAGGCTGCTCTTCTGCCAGCAACATTTGATCTTCAGCAACACCTGTGCACCTCTTATGAGAAAGCAGGATTGACATAAAATCACACAGCTCACAAAAGTTTGCAGCTGTGAAGTTGTCTTGCCAGCCAATCAGATGGGTGGGAAATTCAACAGGAGGAAAGAATGTATCTGTACAAAAACTTGCTGATGTTGTGTGTTGGATTATTTTGGGGCTGCAAGATACAGATTCAACATGTTTGCGGCATCTACAGCCAGCCAGAACCAGATTTTGCTTTGTATGGTAATCTTCTCACTGGAAGAGACTGGCATGCAACAGACTAGATGCTTTTTCCCCCCCTTGAACAGAGGTGACTTGAAATGATAGATTTAGGAATTAAGCAGCCACTACAAATAATTTGGATAATTTTGCTACATAATGCAAAACTGTATTCCTTTTATTAAGTCAAATCAAACAGAATTCGGAAGGCTGCAGAAACATTACATAACAAGTCAGGTATCAAGGACTGTTGTATAAGTCAAGTGATAAGGCACATCACCAATATCCAACTGTACTTGAGTTTGCTGCTGCTGCTCCTTTGTGCTGCTGTGGTTTACTTTCTCCAAGAGCAAAAGAAGCCCCTTTTTTCTTGTCTCAAGAGAAATGTAAGCATATGGGGGAAATGATGAGAACAAGAATTTCTCATTTGCCCTAAAAAGAAGATTCATAGTGAATGCCTTTTGAGTATTGTGCCAATCTCAGTCAATTATTTGTGTGACCAAGAACAGAGGTATTTTCTCTCCATACAAATACACGTACATGTTAAATCCTGATGACTTCTATGGAAGATTACCTGTCTTGGGTGAAAACAGAACATATGAAATTTCCCAGTATAAAATCTTGAGGTGTACTTGCACATTCATCATGGAACAAGGTAAGGTAGCTGTAGAGTGGAGCATGCTGTTTTGGGTTTCTGCATGGACATCAGCATCACACAAATTGTTATGAAAGTTAGATGAAATATTGCTTTTATATATAAATATAGTATTGATAGGCAATACACATAAAATAGCATACAGGAATGAAGGAGACAATCCATGACAAAATCTTCTGAATAGTGCCAGTTAATGTTTCTAAGAAACACATTTCCTTTCTTCTTGTACCACTATGATGTTTACTGTAAACTGGAAAACAGTATCAATACTGCCTGTTTACGTAAGAGGGCTTGTCAAGTCATAACTTAAGTTTTTCATCAGTGCCATTATTTATGCAGCACAACAATGGAAGAATACTGCAGCATATCAGCCAGAGGGTTTTGGGGTTTTTTGCTTTACAACGTAAAAATGGAAGAGACACATTTTAATTACAAACACTTGAATCTCTTTATGAGCATAGCATGATTCAGATTTCAGATAGAGCAACATCATTGGTATATGGGTGAAAGGGATGGTGACCTTCTGACCATCAGGACATTATCAAACTGTCAAAAAGCTTCACTTCTTTGAATATGAAGCTATTTGAATATGGCTATCTTGGCTGTGGAAAAAAAGCAAGCTATCTTTTTTTATTGTAAATGAATAAATAAAAAATTTTCCACAGGACAAATGGTAGACACCTGTGCATATAATTAAACACTGCCATTAAACATCTTTTATGAAGTGTTTATTGGGGTGAAAAATGTAAAAAGCTATCCTGAAGCGTATCATCCAATTCATTTTCTTGCTAGAGATAAAACGTAATGTATTTTTGTATTAAGTTAACCGACAATAAGTTACACGGAAGTTTTAACTCTATCCTATAGTACTCAAACTCAGGGTCAGCTATGAACTTTTTCCAATTCATGTGCTTCACTTTAAAAAATATATTAGAAATTCATTTTTACAAGATGCAGTAAGGCTTGATTAGAAAAGGACAAACCAGATTAATGGAGAAGGTAAAGGTCTATTGCCCATGGCAGCCGGGTCAGTAATAACAGTACCAGACGATTGAATGCAATGAAGAATAAGAGTTAGAGTTTGCCTGGAAAAGCCAATTCCAGGGAAATTCCTTCTTATAGCCTAACAGGTAGGGACTGAAACACTGCCAGGTTCAGAATGTTGTTTAAAGGGCATTACTCAACGTCAGCAACTTTTAAGATATATGGACTTCAACACCCAGAATTACCCAGCCAGCATCAGAATTCTGGGTGTTGAAGCCCGCACAACTTAACGTTCCTGAGGGTGAGTAACACTGGTTTAAAAAATGCCTCTCCATTTTGCAAAGTCTAAACCTAACAGTATTCATTTTTGGGGTGGGGGGTTTGGGGAAAGATTTTTTGTGGGGTGGGATTAGATACACAATACTGGGAGATTGGGGAAAGGGGGCTTCTCCATGCAGATGTTATTTTGTTGTTGTTTAGGCCTTGTAACAGCATAATTATCTTTAAGCAAACATACAGCTTAAAAATGGCACTTGTTCCAAACATTTATTATAGGTAACTACAGTGAGACAATCAAACAAACACTGAGAAGCCAATGCAGTCAACACACATTAGAAAACAGAATACTAATAATGTACTATTCTCCGTATATCAGAATGAGTCAGACCCTCAAAAAAAAATGAAAGATCACTCATAGAAAGCCAGTGCAATACATTTTGCTGCCTTAGGGAAAAGATGACATATCTTTATTCAATGGACATCAGCTGACCAAGTTGATGGCTGCATCTTGTTTCAGTACTACCAATGAGGCAATTATTTATCATTAATACCCCAAAGAAACCAAGATAGCTTAGGCCTTGGAACCATCATTTGATGCACACAACTCTGACCTCACATCTTCCCAAATCCTTATCCCTCAATACTTGCTGAGGTAGCTGCCTTTTTTTCAGTGAGAACAAACCTGCACACCCAAAGGCTGGGTTGACACATCACTAACTCTATGCCATAAGGTGATTTTAGTTTTAGCTTAATGTGGTGTGTTAGCCCAGTAATTGTGGCTTATATAAGCATAACAGATGGCTTAGTATTGCATATGAACCAGGCCATAATGGCTTATTAAAACAAGCTATGGCTTAGCACTATGTATAAAGCCTGAATTGTTTATCATACATGGTCTGATGGATTCGTACTTAATAATATATTTTTATTTTGTATATTGTGTGACTTCTGCAAATTCTGGCTTCTTCCAGAAACCATTGTTAGAAAACAATGGCTTAGTATAAAGTTTAAACCCATTCTCGTACTTGTTAATTATCCTTTAGTAATAACCTTTATTTCCAGGCACATTTTTTAGAAATTATTGTGCACTGGGATTTAGGAAGGAAAAACATTTTTGCTTGCCTTATTTATACTGTTATCGCATATACATTTTGCACCACCAAATAGATAATTTAAGGCTGATGTCAAGTTGCCCTGTCTGCACATGGTTCTGTGCTCAAGGAACTTTGTTTTTATAAACTTACTAATATCATTACACTGAAAAGTTGCCAAGCTTTAAAGGGAAAAGGCACAAAGTGGCTTCAGGGGAATAATTCATCAACCTTCAAGGTTCCTCCAGATATTTTTTGCAGCTGCCCACTCCCAGTCATACTGTTCCACACTTTTCACTCCTGGCACCTCAGTTCATGTGATCTAGATTTTGTATGTAGAATCAGGTAGTCAGTCACATATATACTCCTAGTTTATCAAATTAAGTCTAGGTAGAATCCTTACCAAGGAAAGAGTAATATTATGTATCAATAAATTATAGTGGAATGGAAATGGCTGGTCAACTTGGGACATGTATCTGTCAGAATTTTTCAAAAAGAAAGCCTTCTTGTGATAAGATTATCATAGTGGAGGGTTTTTTCTCAAAATGGTAGGAGCTATGATAAAAGAATGTATGTATGTAAATACACATACACACACTAAAAAGTTAAGTTCCATTACATTCAGAAAGCTCATAATGTAGCAAAATACATTTAGGAACTCAGGTTTGAGGCTTACTTACCATGTGTATATTTAGGGCAATTTCCTATAAGACAATTTGTAAGATATAGATATCCAAATATAAAACATGCATTAGTTATGAAGGCCACATCATGAAGAAACTGCTGTTCACTTTTAATGTATCTGAAATTATGGATTAACCTTTTCTTGATTTCCATTTATTCTGAAGGTAGAAGCTACAAACTGCATTTCATGAAACACAAAATTTTAACATTTACAAAGAAAGCTTCCCTTAAACAGCTGCTTATCCTGTTCATTAAGTTAGAAGGAACAAAGAAAAAAGAATTTATTCCTAAATTAATGTCTCCTCTCATGTAAAATGAAGGTGGCAAAAAGAAAATATTTCTAAAATTAACATTTACACCCTGCAAACAAGATTAGGCTGAGCTAATAAATTATCCATCCACAATGGCTACACAGATCAGAGGCTTCTTGTACCTTAGATAGTACCTTAGTTGCTGGCATATGAATAACAGACCTCAATTTGTTGAAGAAGGTTTGCATGCATATTTCAATCAATATGAAAGGAAAAGAAATATAAGGCAGAATGAATTTTCAACCCCTTACTGTCCATCTAGGGCTCCTTAAACCATCGAGCAGCAATTGCACAAAACACAAAAGCACCTAAAAAGCCAGCAATAACATACTTACAAGGAGTTGTATCTTTCCCCTCTTATTATTTTTAATACTATACCTGCTAATAGCAAAGAGAATTCAAGAATTCAACATACGAACTGAGCATCACAAAAGCAAAAAGGTTACAATTAGAGGGCCATTTAGTTCAAAATTAAAGAAAAAGAATTACACATGCAGAGTCTAATATAACTGGTTCCACTAAAATTGCTCCAGCAGCCTAGATACCAAGAAAAAGAGTAATTAAGACAAGATTAGGAGCAACATTTGACTTCTCAATCTTGCAGGGTACTGCCAGCGTAAATTTAGAAATAGCACAGCCTCGGGGGATATTTTTCACATTTTATTTACATTTGAAGACTAACTTTATTCTCAATCACATATCCATACACCTATTTCCTTTTTTTTGTTTGTTGGTTTCACTAAAACTTAAATGCATGGTTTATTAGAACGAAGACTGTAAACAAATATTTGCAATGTCCATTACATGAAACACACAGGAGCTGCTTAAAAGAAAATCATTCCCCCATTTTATAAATACAAGTATCAAAACAATCCTGACCATATTCTGAAACACTACTAGCAGTCAGCACCCACACATTGCAAAAATTAAACAAGTTGAGCAATGGTATTTGCAGTACCTGCTACTTAATTGTTTTAATCTGCAGCTCTTTCACTAAAGCAAGATGGATAAAGCATGCCATTAGTTTCTTTTTTTTTCTTCTTGCAAAAAGTTTCTGAAACATTATTCCACAGCAACCTGACACTTCCGATCATGCGCTCATCTTGAAACACTGGAGTTCCAAATTTAGGCTACTTCAGGCTTATGCTTAAAATGATAGTGCTTGGTAAAGAGGAAAAAATTGTGCTGCCTTTTTTCTCTGATTGTGCCTGAAAACATAAGGGGCATACATATACATATATATTCTTTCAATGTCCAGATCATATACACCAGCAGAAACTCTTAATGTGTGGGTGGTTTGCATTGTGAAATTGAATCAAGACATTAACATAAGTAGAAGTTGTTTAAGACAAGTTTGGGATTCAGCTAAAATTAATTGTTGTAAGTTTGCCCTTCTGGAGGTTGTGGAAGCTTCATATTTTCTTTGGACATCATTAGACGCCTTAACTCTTGAAGTACAACTTTAATGCTATAAGAATTTTGCCATTTTGCTAACACTGGTATGCTCCGTGCATCCACCTATAAAGAAAGAAATCATACATTTAAACCAAGAATGTAAAATAATTCATTCTAGTATGATGTCAATAGTCAGCATGTATATTTCAGAAAACACGAACACCAATTTAAACCTGTAGGTTGGTGTTTAAACTGCTGCATTAATTTGTAAATGCAAAAAATGGAGACTACTGATTATTGCAACATAAAAGAAATTATTGCTCAGTGTATCAGATAAGAACCTTTATTTTGGTGCCCTTTGAATTTTTTTAAAAGCCAAGCTAAAGAGGGATGCTTTCAAGGAATGAATATAATTTTTCCTCAACAATTCAAAAATGGAAAAGCGTATGAAAAGCAGGAAATTATTTATGCATATATATTTTATATTGTCATATTCAGGAAATACTATTTAACTGTTAATATGCTCCAATTTTCTGGGACTAGTACATCAAATATTCAATGACATTGCTTTATCTTTAAAAAAAATACTCAGCTATTCATTTTTAATTTCCGGAATATGCATAACTGTTGACCTTTAAAATAGAAATTCTTATATATTATTATTCAACAGTTTGCAGTTACAATCTCATTAACTGTTTATCTATCTATCTATCTATCTATCTATCTATCTATCTATCTATCTATCTATCTATCCAGGACAGTCCAATTAGATCTATACATTAAGAGGATTATCAGAAACAGACATATTTAGCCTCTACTCCCATCAAAGTCCCCTTGCAGCTGCCATGGCAAAGTGGGATTACAGTTCCCACTACTACCTCTCACTGTGCAGTTCCCATAGTCAGCTCCATGTTTTACTAATCTTTGATAACAAATAAAACACTACTAAAAGTTTTAACTTTTACTATTAATTCCTAAACATTCTATTGTGAGCTATTTTATATCTGAATCAAAATTTTAGTACTGTGGTGTATTTACCAATATGCTATTTTAAAAAACTGTAATCAATCTCATCATTTTGGCAATAGTTACTGTGACCTAGATGTACCATATATAATTACACACTGGTACATGACAATTTATAAAGAGGTATGTTCCTTAATTCTAAGCCCAACCTCTCCTGCCAAGCAGAATCCTTCACAACTTTCCCGCCAAATTAATTGGCTCATTTTGCATCCAACTTACCATTCCATTGGAATTATTTATTCCATTCATATTAATTTTAGTTACAAATCTAACTGTTGGCGGTGCTTCAGGATATTTAGGCCCACACTCTACTTTCAAGCTGTATATTCTGTTTTCATAATTTGTCTAGTAAACAGAGAAGACAAAAAGTTAATCATAATGAAAATATGCATTCACAATTTTAAGAAAACAACTAAATAAAGCCAGCCATATTTCAGGGCTGGTAGACTTTTGCTGAGCAAATGCAGCAGAAATAGAAGAATGCTAGGGATATATTACAATATTCACTTCTGTTAATCAGCTGATTAATAGATTTTAGGCTTTTTTAGGAGTTGCATTTACAGCTGTTCTAATTAACTGTAGAATTATCACCATTTGAAAGGATTTGTTTGTAAACCTAGTTTAAATTCTACCTAAAAATATGTATGCATAGGAACCCTAACTGAATGGGGAAAAGCAATACAATATTTTCAATTTAATTAATATAAAAATGACTACATGATTATCTGCTTGCTTCTCTATATCATTATAGACTATTTTAGGCATACTATATTAAAGGTTTTAGCCAAATATTTTTTAAAAAAAAATTAGAGAAATTTAAAAATATCTATCCCTATAATAGCAATCCCTAGTAATTGTTCCAAGAATCAATTTTACACTCCCAAAAAGGCTTTGAGAACTCCTAACACTTGTCATTTGATTCTCAAGTTCCTCCAGATGCTATCATTTATTTTCATTAACGTGTGGAAGGGGAAAAATATTGCACACATGTGAAATAATCAAATTGTCTTTACAATTTAAATAACTATACTGCACATTCAAATTAAACAAAATCAAAGTTAGCCTTTGTTATGCCACAGAAATTTCTTTATTCTAAGCACACTTAGTTTTTGAAATGCCAACCTTGGAATCCCATGATAGGACAACTATAGCTTCTGAACCTAAAATAATGAGCATTCCTGACAGAACAAAATAATGGTGGCAAAACGCAATCAATTTATTAAAAATACAGAACTTGCTAAATAAAATCAATTTCTGTAAATTTGTAATAGTTTGAAGATAAATATCAAAACTAATTATATTAGAGGCTAATCATATTTCCCTTTTCAACTTAACCAAGCTGTATTTTCTTACAACCCAGTTTTTCCCATTGAACAACAGTATGCTTTATGCTTGTTCCATGTACACTTACTCATTTTATGCTGCCTTTATCATTTTTCTAAATAAAGGCAGCAAATATACTCAATACTCCTTCCTCCTCCTATTTTCATCACAACAACCAGGTGAGCTGGCCTGAGAGAAAGTGACTAGTCCAAACTCACCCAGCCAGCTTTCATGCCTAAGGCACAACTAAAACTCAAATGTCCTGGTTTCTACCCTTATGCCTTAAATTTTGCTGCTATTATGTTCTGATGGATATTGACCTTTCAGTTTCACAAATTCATGGCTATGCAATGATTGGACTACATATCAATTTACAAAGCAGGTTTCCCCTTATGCAAAGTTATTTTCTGATCTCAAGGGGTTCCCTATCCCTTTACCGGATTTGAGGACCGCCTAGAAATGCGGTCATTAAAAATAATTTTGGCAGAATGGTATCCACCACAAGATAACAACCCATCAAGGTAGAAAGATTCAACCCATTAAGGTAGGTTTCTTCACACCTGTTTACTTCCATTTTCGATACTTGCTCAAGAAGCAATTCAGATTTTGAGCTAAAATAATACAAAATGACAGTATTTAGGGCACTGTCCTAACTAGAATAAAATGTTGGTTATTTCAATAGATTTTTTTTCTATGTACAAGTAAAAAGTAAAGTTATTTCAAGTCAAACTTGATTCCTGGTGACTTTATGGATATACTGCTCTCTGCAGCAATATGGAAGTTGTTTGCCAATGTAATCTTTGTTTCTTTCCCTCTGATCTAAAGCCCTGGGAATCCTCAGTTTTCCACTCAAGTACTAACTAGCTCATGCCCAATTAGCTTCCATAGCCAGATACTGTTACCCATATTAGGTAGTATATAATTATTTAATCTCTATCTTATTAATATACAATGATTAATGAAGTCATTAGTTAGCAAATGATAGGAAAGCACAAATCAAATATATACACACACACACACACACACACACACACACACATACATACAGAACTGAGAAAATTGTGGGCATACATCAAGCTAATCATCAGTGAGATCAATTCTACCGATTGAAGATTAATCTAAAAATTAATGTTACAAAATAGGGCTATCAACTGCTTTCTTTCCTAGATAGAATGGTATTCAGCATAAAGTTTACACCTATATTATTATAATTAAAACATTCTAGACAGAAGTAATTCTTAAAGCTTCAGGCAGTGAAGTTGCAAATAGTGTATTTACTGGACCGAAATACTGAGGGACTTCCATTTTTACTGTTTTAGATATATTTATATGTGATGATTTTAATGTTTTACGCTGTAAGCCATCTGAAGTCATTTCATTACAAGATGGGCAGCAAATAAATTTAATAATAAATAATAATTCCCTCAATCTTCAAATTTCTCAGTGCTAGGATCTCCATTCTGTAGAACTTCTCTCAGCTTAAACTAATAAGTGTTACAATTACAAAAAAGAAATACAAAAAGAAATAAAAGAACTTTAGTGTAAGCACCATACTATTTAAAATACTTTTATACCAAATAAACAAAATTCATTAAATTGTGCTCAGTTCTAAGCAGTACTGGGTTTCAAATCCTGTTGCTACTGGTTCGCTCGTGGATGCACTCATGCATACGCGCAACGCTTCTGCACATGTGCAGAGATGTCCGGGCGGGTGGGCAGAGCCTGCCGCCGCCAACTCACCACTGGTTCTAAGATACAAATTTGTATCAAAGAGCCAAATGCTGTATAATACTGATACATAAAACTAACAAGGCAGTCATGTGTAAGTTAAAACAGGCAGAATAACTAATGTTGGTATACCTAACAAGAAAATTATACTCCAAACCCAGCAACAGACACACATCTAAGAGGTCTAAGACAGATGCAGTGGATGGAGGATGGGTTTCCATGTGGCAGTAGCTCACATTCTCTTCTGTCTTTCACTTTATCTCACATATTAACCCTGGGGGAAAAGCCCACAAAAAAGGGGGAGGAAAAACAACTATTGAAATATATGAAACAACTATATGAAATATTTCCAACAATACCCAAAAAGAGAAAATAAATTTTTGTAACTTCCTCTATTAGTTCCTATTACTTAAAAGACTCCTGACAAATTCCACATTTACATTCAAAGGAAGACTGGAATGTAATTATATTAACTACCACTGATCATGTTCTCTTAAAATATGACCCAAATGTTTCTTTTTAGAAAAATATTTAACTTGCAGCACCAACCCTTGGTGGTCCAATAATCATGCCTGTCCACCGTGTAAGTGTCATGTCTTCATCATCTTCCAGACCCCAGCTTACTGTACCATCTCCTACTCCTTTTTGACCCTCTTCAAGTTCTTCCAACAAGCGAAAATTACGAGGGACTTTAACTATTGGAGAGAAATGAAGCAATATTAACATTTTTAAAAACAGTATTAAGAATTTATTTAAAGTGTTAGTAAGTATGTTTCATCTAGTCCAACCATTATAAATCACACATCAGAATGTTTCTATTTAAGCAAAACAAAAACACTTTCATGGTAAACAATTGAAAATTAAACCATTATGCATAAAATAATGTTGTTCTAAGCCGTTCAGAGTTGCCTCGAACTGCGAGAAGAACAATATATAAATTAGATGAATTTTTCAAATTATATGGATAAATGTTTAATTTATTTTGTAATGAAACACTTTATCATGAGTCATATTTTAAATGATAGATTCTAAATATCAAATTTCATACTTGGAAGTCAAATCAATTTTCTGATTCAGAAGACTTTTTTGATAGTGAGGATTTGTTCAGTTCATGTTATCAATGACTGACAATCAATCTCCATGAAACTTTATCAAATGTGAATAATCAAACCTTGACTTAATCCTTTTTCTTTCCAGAATATATAACACTTTTTTCCATAGTGAGACACTGAAATTAGAAAGTTTCTAACTACTAGTTTTAGAACAAGCTAGAATATTAAACCAATCTCAGATTAAGGTTTATAATTTCTGATTTGTTGTAAAGATGACAACTGTAATTCTGTCGTTTAGACAAAATAGGAAACTACAGACGGAGTATTTCTGATTAGTTTTATTATATTGAGCAGGCAACTGTTCAATACATGAGTGCTCCAGGGGGCACGCAACTGACTATTGCCATTCAGTATAGCACGGCCAGGTACAAGATAGATGCTCCAAAGGGTAGAAGCATGGAAAAATGACAGCAGTGGGAACAGACCTATGCCTTCACCTCCCAGCTTGTGGAAAGCTGGCAGGGAAGGTTACAATGATGATAATGTGACCATGGGATACTGCAACCATTGTAAGTGGAAGCTGGTTGCCAAGTGCCAGATCCCAATCACACGACCACAGGGGTGTGGAACTTTGAAGAACAGTCATACATATTGCTTGTTCAGCATTGCTGTAAATTAGGACACCACTATGCCTGACAATTAAAGGCTTTTTGTTGTTAAGGTACTAGGTCTGGGAAAACATCTGGTGCAAAGTAAGTTTATGATATTTCATTTTCTTATCAATTATATGCTCCAAATCCACACTTGTACTGGTCACTGAAATAAATTCAAATTCAAACAAAGTGGAAAAGGACAGCTTAGCAAATTCTAAAGAGCTACCTTTTCTTACAGAAAAGCAATGTTTTATTTCTACATAATGTAAGATATAAACACACACTATACTTGTTCAGTACATACTTATCTGAACTAGATGTAGATTTATAAATTGCTTTTCTCATGTAAGAAGTACTATCATTGCTTCCCATAAGACTTCCTAAATTTGTCAAGTTTTAGATAATACTTAAAAACACTAGTATTTATTATACTTTTTGAAGTAATACTAAGAATCAAAACTCTTAAACAGATGCCAGTTATTAAAACATTTTTGTAGATACAAATTTATTTCAAACTTAATCAAGTACTTTATTTTAAAGTAATGGCTTATTTTATTGCTTTGTATACTGCACTGGACTCTTATGAGAGAGATACAAATATAAAAATACTGTACACTACTTACATTTAATAATTTAAGCATCCATTGTGTGCAAAACACATCCTGTTTAACAAGAAACAATATTTACAGTCTAAGCAAATCAGAATATAAGGGCAGCTGCCAAAGGCCTAGTTGCCTTATCATGGCAATTGGATGCCCATGGGAAACTCAGAAGTTATGAATAAAACAGCATCTCCAGGTAACTACCGGTATGATTAATGTTCACTGATTTAACAATCCCATCTGTATCAACAACTGAATAATTAGACAGCATAAAGCATCAAATTAATGATCTGTAGCACTAGAACACTTAAATACAGAGTTGAGGTGCAATGATGCCATTTCATGAACCCAAAATAAGAACTGATTTAATCCAGATTTTTTTATTAATTTAGGATACTAGAAAAATAAATTTTGTGAATACATATACACACTGAATCATTGTTTTATTTTTTCCATACTCACTGAAATGCCACATCATCATAAGCACAGGTGCTTCTGAATGAATTTCTGGTTAACTTATATGTCCTTTCCACAAACAATTTTTAATCATTATGTGAACAATGAGGATATACGGACAAAATACCAAGAACACTCAAGTCAGAGTAATATAAAAGACAAAGCATACTGCATGCTAGAAAGGAGCAAGAATATTCACATTTATCATACAGCCTAAACAGAAAAAGCAGAGCAACAATCAAAAAAGGAAGAAAACAAAATCCCAAGGTTATATAAACTGCTTAAGTGGCAGATCTTCTTTCCTGAGATCCGAAGGAAGTTAGCCAAGATGACAGAGAAGGAGGAAAGCGCATGAGATTATCAGATAGAAAACCTTAAGAACAAGCATTCTTCAGAACCAACAGAATAGTAAGCGAAGATGCCAGGCAAAACTCATTGGGTGGGGTTTTTTTAAGCTCTGTTAATCAGGTAAATCCCAGACTTTAATATCTGTTATTTTCGACCGAATTCAGTCTGGCTTGGGAAGAGCCGCATTTGTCAGCATTGTGACTGGAAAGGGATGCGACCGAAGACATTGCTCAGCTCGCACAGCCCTTTAAGCCCTGGAAGTGTCCGCCACAGGAACAGGTTCAAAGACCCAGAAAACCGGTCCCCGCCCGTCAAGATGCAAAAGCCGCCTTGGAGGGCGCGTCTGACGCCTTCGACACGTTCCTAACCCGGCGTCTTTCCCCTCCCGGCTCTCTTCCAAGCGAATTCCCTGCCCCGGCGCCAAGCCCTCGGCCTCTCCTCCGCTTCCCCGGGTGGAACTTCAGTCGGGCTGTACTGACGCCGCTCACCCCCCTTCCCTCCCGAGGGTTAGTCTCAGCCCCCCGCTCGAAGCCTTGCCATCGGAGGGCCCCTCCCCCCCAACCGACAGCGCCGCAGCAAGCCCCAAATGACCCCCCCACCCCAATCTCAGCACAGACCTGTGGATCCGGCCATCTTGTCCAAACCCCTCCCCCACCAGCCGGAAATACACTGGCGGCCAGCCGTGAGTGTTGCTTTGCGTGCAACGTCATTTCCTGGAAACAAGCCCCTCCCCTTCACTGGACTTTTTTTTTTTTTGGTGGCGGTGGCGGTGGTGGTGAGATCCGTCAATCTCACGGCTAGCATAGAATGAGAGCCTTTGCATCCGGGAAGGGAGGGCGCGATAAGCCCTGCCGCGTAAATGGAAGGTGGGGCGGTTCCAACCAGTGGAATATTCTGGAGAGATCTGCTAAATAGACTTGTGTTCAGGGAGCGACTGCTAATGTGCTCAACAAGTATTTTACCATCTGAGTAGTTAATTCATTTCACAAAGTATTTTACCATCTGAGTAGTTAATTCATTTCACAGCATGTAATACTTAGCTTTCTGTTGGGCCATGTAGTTTGGCTGAGGAATGGGCTTCCCTGGGCAGTAATCGCTAAGATGAAATTCCACTGAAGTATAAATTGAAAGTCTGCAGACCAGTTTTCACAGATTAGGCTGGTGAGAAAGAAGATCACAGGCGCGACTAGGATGAGGAGGAAATACTTGTCATTATTGTGTGGTTTTTACCTTGAGGAGTGGTAGCTTTTATTGACTTCTCACATGGTTTGAGACCCAGCCTTACTACTCCCAGTACTATGCTTATAGGAATTAGTCATAACGAAGCTGCGTAGTTCCAAGATTCAGTTTGAAATTGAATGGTTTCGTCAGACTTATTAACCTTCAAAACAACATTGCCCTCAGCAAATGACACGTGCCACGACACTTCACCCCCACAGATAAGGCTATCTGCGCATTTAGTGCTGCTGTTATCACAGTAGAATATCTTTTTAATTTTTACCATAAATCTCATACGCGAGTGTGTTTAAGGCCTCAAAAATGGTATTTGGATTCATTGAATGTATTCTGTTAATTCTGTTATCCTTTCCGTTGTTTGTTAGAGTGAGAGTTTGTTGTTTTTTAGAAGTATGCAATGTGAAATATTACTTAATATATGAGAAAGAATAGATTTAAAACAAGCTTTACAACATTTAAGATGCACGTTTCACTTTTAATTAAGCTGTCAGGTGACGCAGAATACCCAATACAGTTTACTGGTTAATCTATGTAACGTGAACTCCTTCATCTTTGTTTACTTTTAAATGGAACACCGAGAAGTACGCTTAGGAAGGGGAATTAGCTCAAATGGTAGAGCGCTCGCTTAGCATGCGAGAGGTAGCGGGATCGATGCCCGCATTCTCCAAGTTGCTGTTTTATTTTTTTTTTAAAGATCTTCCTCATACAGCCAGTAGTTAACAGTTCTCTTATTAACTAGCAAATTGCTAGTTAATCCAGGACAGGTTATTACTGCACCAATGAGTGTTATGAACCATTGTGGTTTTAAATGGATATGCAATCAAAGTTTCGTGGGCACTTGACATTTATAAGGGAGGAGGAAGATTGGAATATGTTTATGGCAGAAACATACTTGATTATTCAGAAGGAAGGAAGGGGAGGCGAGAGACTGAAAGCAGCAGACATCTCACAGTTTCAGCTGCAATTAGCTGAATCTTTGCTTTTTTTTAAACAAGTGTATCTTGGCTCTCTTGATATGGCTTTAAGTTTCTTCCAAAGGAACCAAATACGAATGCTGTATTTGTGGCGGTGGAGGATAGCGTAGTACTTCGTCTGAGCCATTCATTTCCTGTGATGATTCATCAGAGGTTAAGCAAGCCGTGTTAAGAGGGGAATTAGCTCAAATGGTAGAGCGCTCGCTTAGCATGCGAGAGGTAGCGGGATCGATGCCCGCATTCTCCAAGGTGTGCTGTTTATATTAAAAGAGAGAATTACACGAGGGGAGGGGGAATGGGGACTTTCAAAATAAGTCGTGTATATTTCCCGGTCTCCAATGTAAATAAATGTTAATAAAACAAATATATACTAGAATATAATTTTGGGGTGAATTTTTTTTAATCTCAGACTATTGCATGGAATAAAGATGTGGGGAATTAGCTCAAATTGTAGAGCGCTCGCTTAGCGTGCGAGGTAGTGGGATCAATGCCCACACTCTCCATTGGGTAGTTTCTTTTTTTAACCGCATGTTTTTAATTATAAAGCTTTGCTTTTGATTGTTACATAAGATAAATGGAAGATCGTATAGCAAAACTTTACATTTCTTCACATGAGTACCTGCAATTGAATGGTTACAGTTGTAAGAAGTAGAACTGCTTTAACTAAACATAGAAAGAGAATTACAAAAACTATTATTTGCTCTTGTTTTATCATAAGCACAAACTTCCAATTCCTGGTATAAAGGGCTTATTTTCATTACAGGCTGTTGCTTTGCCGTTTTGCTACGGAATGAACTGTGAACGAACAGAAATTTCCCGATAATTGCCTGTTCTTTTTTTTGACAAAGCTACCAGGAGCTGCCAAGTTCCTGCATTTAGGGAGGGGAATTAGCTCAAATGGTAGAGCGCTCGCTTAGCATGCGAGAGGTAGCGGGATCGATGCCCGCATTCTCCAGTTTTCATTTTTAGTCCGTTTTAATAAGAACTATTTTGTTTTTTTGAAAAGTACAAGAGAAAAGAGGGAACCAGACGATCTTTTATCTTCTCTCTTTATTTTCTGGGGCTGCTATGATTATTCAAATGTTAATTTTAGAAAAAGTAATTCTGGAGCTGCAATGCAATTGTTGCCTTAATTTTATATTAAAATCAAAACAATAGTGAAATTTGAAAAAAAAACCTAATATTAATAGTTGTTTATAAAGTGATTACTGTTGTGAACACTTTTTAATTTATGTTAATACTTAACAGCAATACTTCACTGATTTAATTTGCTTAAAGAAATAACTTTGATAAATTGATATGTTTGTTCCACAGAACAGAACCCAGTTTTTTGTAAATCATTTGCTATTTGTACTTATTTAGATATTTCCTAACTCAGTTTATATCCTGTCTTTCTGAATACAAGCTGGTTTATGTCAGAAAGCAAACAAATAACCATTAAATTAAATATATGTTGTGCCTTGATTAATCTTGAAAAACACCATTTCCAAGAATCAGTGCCACAGAATACACTCTCCAATTTGCCAATTTTGAAAATAAAGAGCTTTTGTGAGGAATATAATTTTCAATAGATTTGTAACAGGAATGGTATGTGCTCAAATGGTCAAGCCTTAAGCATCACACCAAGCATTAGCAACCATTGTAGATCTTTCCGTTTGGGGAACATGTGACCTCTATATCAGTGATTAAGTAGCTACCGACATGATGTTTTTGCACTAATTTCTGGGTTCTTTAATCTCCCAGGATTTGAAATGGACACCTAACATTAGAACCATCACTAAAAAGGCACAACCAAGAATGTTCTTGCATCAACTTTGGAAGTTCAGACTGTTCCTGGAGCTGTTGATACAGTTGTCCAGAGGAATTATTGAGTCTGTCATCTGTACTTGTTTGGGACAGCAACCAAACAGACAGGTAAAGACTCCAATGGATAGTTAACGCTGCAAAAGGAACAATTGAAACCAGCCTGCCTTCTATAGAAGATCTGTATATCAAAAGGGGGACTGAGAAAGTATCTACAGACCAGTGGTGAAATGTAAAATTTGTTACTACCAGTTCTGTGAGCGTGGCTTGGGGGGGAGGGGAGTTTAATGTGACTGGGTGGCCGTGGCCAACTTTTTTTTTTTACTTTTAAAAGCATTTTTCCTACAGCCTTAAGAGGTTGCAGAAAAAAATGCTTTTAAAAGCCTCTGACGATCAGGCAACTCAGCTGGGATCGCCAGAGGTTTTTAAAAGCATTTTTTTCTACAACCTCTTCGGCTGAAGAGGTTGTAGAAAAAAAAAAGCCCCTGACAATCCCAGCTGAGCCGCGCGATCATCAGAGGCTTTTTTTTTTTACTTTTAAAAGCATTTTTTCGACCGAAGAGGTTGTAGAAAAAATGCTTTTAAATGCTGGGTATGTGGGGGAGCGCAGGGATTTTTGCTACCAGTTCTCTGAACCACCCGCCACCATCGCTACCGAATCAGGTGATCCAGTCCGAACCGGGAGCATTTCACCCCTGCTACAGACCCCTCACATCCTGGACATAATCTGTTTCATCTCCTCCCTTCAGGACACTACTATAGGGCATTACATGCAAAAACAACAAGACACAGGGATAGTTTTTTCCCAAACGCCATCACTCTGCTGAACAAATAATTCCCTCAACACTGTCAAACTATTTACTAAGTCTGCACTACTATTAATCTTCTCATCGTTCCCATTACCATCTCCTTCCACTTATGACTGTATGACTAATTTTGTTGCTTGTATCCTTACGATTTATATTGATATTTTTTCCTGATTGCTTATTTGTACCCTATGACTATCATTAAGTGTTGTAC
>JANHZT010004448.1:61134-74713 GCA_032468215.1 Stegonotus admiraltiensis | reverse complement strand
TCTTTTATGTACACTGAGAGCATATGCACCAAGACAAATTCCTTGTGTGTCCAATCACACTTGGCCAATAAAAAAAAGTTCTATATATTTTCCCATGTTGTATGGCTGTAGTATTATTATTATTCTTTTCATCTTCTCCACTACTTGCTCTTACTGGTATTAGGTTATGATTATTATTACCCTGTTGCTTTGCGTGTACATTGAGAGCTTCTGCACCAGAGATAAATTCTTGTGTGTCTAATGACAGTTTATTTATTTGCTTGTTTGTCAAACATGTACAGATAACAAGTATAGGTATAAACATAAACAAAGGAAGTAAATACAAATAAATGGGGACAGTAAGACAGGACTGTAGGCACGCTGGTGTGCTTATGCACACCCCCTTTACAGACCTCTTAAGAAGGGAGTGAGGTCCACGGTAAACAGTTTGAAGTTGAAACTGAGGGTTTGAGCCTGTAACAACGGAATCGGGAAGAGCATTCCAGGCATTGACCATTCTGTTTCTGAAATCATTTCCTGGAATCGAGTTTGAAGTGGTTTACCTTGAGTTTGTATTGATTGTTCGTCTGTGTATGATTGTGGTTAAAACTGAAGAAGTCGTTGACAAGCAAGACATTGTAAGCAGACAATTTTGTGTACTATGTTTAAATCAGACTGCAGGTGGCACAATTCCAGATTGTCCAAGCCCAAAATTAAGCCTAGTGGCATAGGGAATTCTCTTGTGAGTAGAGGAGTGGAGTACTCTTCTTGTAAAATACCCTCTGAATCTGCTCAATCATGTTAATGTCTGAAATACAGTGTGGGTTCCAAGCGGACAAACTGTATTCAAGAATTGGTCTGGCAAAGGTTTTGTATGCCTTAGTTAGCAATATAATATTACCAGAGAACTATTACTTGGCAAAATAAAATATTCTATTTTATTCTATTTTCTTAAAATATTATATTTTATTCTAATTAGAGCTTCCAGAACATTTCAGTTACCTCAGGAAGAGTCACAGCTGGCACATAAACACACAGCTGCCTCTTGGGAATCTAGTGACAGTTGAGGAAAAAGGAGCAACATTCATGTAATTGTTTCCATTTCATTTTAGTACATCTAGCTCTTTGGAGATCAGAACAGACCCAACGCTTTTAGCCTTTTGTAAGGGCCTGAAAGCCTGGCTATGTTCCTGAGTCTGGGGTACTAAATGTGTCAAGGGCCCTGTTTTCTGGCTTTATTTTTAACTGGCCAAGAATCTCAGCTGCTGTGTATATTTATTTTGGAGGTTTTTATTTTTTATTTTTCAAAATGTTTTAGTGCTTTAATTGCAATATATTTTTTGAATTGTAAGCCACCCAGAGTCACTAATTGAGATCAGCAGTTATAAAAATTAAATAAATAAAAAATAAATCTCCACCAGAAAAGCATAAAGGAAAATAGAAAGCTCTGAGTAGATAACAAGTTGTTGTTTGCCTGTTATGTAAAACGCATAGACCAAACTTGCACAGAGAAAATAAACACCAGAAGCAATAAATCAGGCAATAAATAACATACAAAAGACGTTGGCTGGCTTTTCCTGTTTCTGGATCAAGAGGCCCTACTTACGATCATGCCTTAAGCACTTTGCAGTTGGACTATTGCAATGAACTCTACAGTTGAAGACCACTTGGAAGCTACATTTGATCCAGAATGTGGCAAGAACTAGTTATGATAGATAAGCCTTCTGTGCCCACATAACATCCCTGATTTGTGAGATGCACTGGCTACTAGTTGGCTTGTGGATATAACTCAAGGTGCTGGTTATTACCTATCTAGCTCTACATGGAGTAAGACCTATGCTATGCTGAAGGATCATCCAATTCCTTTAACATCTGTCCATCCTGTATGTTCCAACACATAGGATTAGCTTGATTCAGGTCCTATCAATTAAGAATGTTACTTGTGAGATCCAGGAAGTGGGACTTTTCTGCCACTGCACCTGCCTTTTGAAATTTGTATGGGTCTCACCTTCCCTATCTTTAAGCATTTTTTTAAAACAAAAAACTTTGCATTTCCCTCAGGCCTTGGATAGAGGTGGATGGGTCCTATGAATTATTAAGAATTTGGAGCAACGTCACCTTAACAATTGCTATTTTATGGATATACATAACTCTGATTGCTATTTTATGGGTATACATAACTCTGTACTGTTATTTCTAACTCTGTGAATTCAACCAGAGTCAATTGAAATAGAGCAGCTTAGAATTTAATAAATAAATGTATACTCTACTATTGAATAGAGAACTCTTGGAAAAGATGTTACTTATTTACTAGTTGATTATCAGGAAACCCTTTTTTCCTGCACATTCCAACTTAAATATGCAGCTGATGGGGATGTTAAACCACACTTGTTTCCAGCCTCCTTCAGCAACTTCAGACAAAAACTTCACTTGTGGCAAAAAGAGTGACATTAGGGGTTAGTCTCCCTGTGTATGTGTTCCCAAGCTTTGACTCACTTCAGAATCTTGGCATTGGCAGTCTGCTTGGTGTGCAGCTGACAGTCTTGAGTCCTTTAAATGCAGGTTAGCTTCACAATAACCTTAGCTACACTTACTTGCAGGTTTGTTAATCAGTTAATCAGGAACTTAAGACAGCACTTGTAAACACTGTCTCCCCCTCCCCCATACATCATAATCCTATGTAGTAGATTTGACTGACAGAATGACTGGCTGAGAGTCATCCAGTGAGCTTGCGTAGTTCAGCAGCTCAGTTGGATCTGGATCTGTGCAGTCCCAATCTGATAAATTAAACATGTTTTTCATGCTAAGAAATTACTATTTTGGCTAATTTGGGCTACTGTTTAATGTGCTTAATTAAGTTTGTTAATTAATTTTCACAAAGACGCTATCTTATTTTTCAGACTGCAAAATAATGACATGTATTCGAAAGCATTTTTTTAAAATCCAAAAATGAATTATTTCCTCCATCAGGGTATAATTATATTTTTACTGCTGTGGTACACTTAATTGAATTAATGTCATTATCGTGAAAACACAAATATATGTATATATATATTTCTATTTCTGTTTGGTAGGATATTTCAATATATTTTAGCTAGCTATCTTTCGCTGAAAAGAGAACTACATGTTCTATTAGTTTCTGAATAGAATTTAATATATAAACCGTCATTGTTAATATTTCCCTACAAATATTACTAATCTGTTGCTGTCCCTTTTTCTGGCATGTTTTTTTTAAATTTTTTAAAAAACTGATCAACATTGTTTTATTTGCTCCATGGAAAAAAATAACTACAATTGTAATTCAGTTTCATTCAAGTTTGCCTCCATCTCCTCCTTGTGGTTATAATTATTACAACAAACACAAATATTTTTCCAATAGTAGCAGCGGTATAAAATCTACGCTATTCTGTCCAACAGTAATCCTCTTAGTTTATTTTAGAAAACAGTTTCATTGTGGTGCAAGGATTTATACTGCTTATACCAGAGGAAAATTTGTTATGTCTAAGCTAGTTGCTGTGCAAACTGAAACCAGTTCAGGTTTAAGTAGTGGCTTGGTTGAACTATAAATCACTTTTAGTGTGACCAAGAAATAAGGCTTATAAAAAAGATGGGAGGCAAAATTGGTATTTGGTAGAATAAAACATTGCTATTTTTATGTTGCACAGATGAGAAAAATTGCTAACAGGAAGTTTGAACAGAAGGCATGCTGTACAATGTTTTGCATATAGGCTGCAGGAATCTTAGGGTTTTTTATACAAGAACAAAATATCTGTTCAATGTAAGAAATCTTAAAATAAATTAGAAGTACATGACAAAGCAGGATGCCCCTTATTACATCTCTATTCCAAAGAATGTCGAATTAGGCCATGTAACTTTTCCTTAAAAAATAAAAATAAAGGCTGTGTGCAGTCTAGCATGCCCAGAAAAGGGACAAAAGATGATAGTAGGAATATCCTGCAGAAGGGAAATATGGACGGCAAATAAATGTTTTGTAACAGTTATGTTCCCTAAGATAGACATTTTGACTAATAAGTCTTCTGATTGTCATTTGACCATGTTCTTAAATTTTCAGATGTACCAGAGCTGAAAAAGTTCGCTAGTCTCCGTTTCATGAATACCTTGTACACTGAATATGTGAGAAATGTCAAATTCTATCCTCTGTCCACTTCTCTGTTGAAATGCATGCCTCCACTTTATTGTCACAAAGAAGTTTAATAGCAAGTCCCCATCTGATTTTGGGATGGCACAATGGCTCAGTGGTTAAGATGCTGGGCTTGTCAGTTGGGAAGCTGGCAACCCAGGTTCGAGACCTAAGCTCCAACAGGGTGCACTCCTGTCCTCTCCTGCCAACCTAGCAGTTTGAAAGCTTATAAATGCAAGTAGATATAGGTACCACCTCACTCTGTGACATATGCTGGCCATATGACCAAGAAATGTCTTTGGATAGCGCTGGTTCAATGGCCTTGGAGATGAGCACCGCCCCCTGTAGCCAATGACTAGCAGAGTAGAATCCATAGGGACTCCTACCATCTGATTAGTATTATTGATTACTTAACATTCTAGTATGGCACTTTTATTTCTAGTATGAATCAAGTGGGTCAGTCTTTATGAGGGATTAAAAAGCAGTTGTAATTTGACCAAACTAAGAAACAAATGCCAGGTTTGCTTAAAACTATTTAAAGATTGGATATAGCAACAGAGTCCTTTAAGTCTGAATTTGCTTCTCTGCATCTTTTATCTTCATGGGAATGTTGGAGTGTCTGAGATGCTTTTGGACGCTTCCCCCCTCATCTCGTCTTCTGCATTGTTTATCTGCTCATCACTTTGGTAATGGACCTTCTCCTTTGTTTTCTATAGTGTTTTTCTCTGTGATTTAATTTAAAATGGCTATTTATTTCCAGGTGCTAATGCTGACCCTTGATTTCTAAATGCTTGAACAGAGAACATCCAGAGTACTTCCTTACCCACATTTGACCTGAATGTTTATTCAGTTATACAATTCCGTCATGTATACATGACACACTGATCATGACACACTGAAGCATAAACAGGTTGTGTTCATAAATTATCCAAGAGTCAGCTTGGAGCTCCTTTATGAACTGACATAGTAGTGACAATTAGGAACAGATCTTTCAATGATTAATACATTATATGGCTGACTCAGTTTCAAAGCCTCTGTGCTAGTTCCTGTTTTTAGTTTCTCTTTGAAGCCTCCCTCCCCTCCCCCCCACCAGTTTTATTTTCATTTTGAGACTTGCCGAGATCTATTGTTTGTTTTAAAGGAAGACCACCCCCCCAGATAGAAGAAACCATGAGGCAGCAAATAATCCAAACACAATACAAATAATTAAATCACAACCATTTACACCAGAGAAGAAAAGCCTTGCCTGGCTCATTGCCAAAGCTCACACCTCAGCCAAGTTCAAGTGTAAACACTTGAAATAAACCTAACTACAAAAAATGCAATTAGCGCTACCATGTTTTCCCAAAAATAAGACCCTGTCTTATACTTTTTTGAACCCAAAATAAGCACTTAGCCTTATTTTCGGGGAGGTCTTATTATGTTTTTAAATATTTTCGGGGAGGGCTTATTTTCAGGGAATGTCTTATTTTAGGGGAAACAGGGTAGAATGCAGCAAAAAAGCAAACAGTATCTGTTGCTTGTTAGACCAATTAGTAGAACAAACACAGAAATTAGACAGATTTCTCAACCCTCCTTCTTTTCAGGAACAGATAAACCTTCTTCCTTCCAAATAAATAAGGAAAATTATCCCATCAATAAACACAGGATTAAACGTCACCAAGCACAGAATTAAACATCACCAAAAACCAGTTTTAGACCAAAACTCAAAAAGGTTATATAAAATCATGTTTGAATAACAATCTTTCTTTCTAGCTTTCTAGAAGCCTTGCTGAATGTCACTCAGTGGGAAGAATCTTAATCAGGAAGCATTTTCCTCCCAACAGTTTTAAATACTTGTATGCTTTATATTTAAATACTAGCATCTTAATTTCACTTTGAATGAATTCTAACCACTTGATTTTCAGTTTACAATGTACTGGAGTTATAGCTTCCACCCAAATTTACTTGTCTGAAATGGGCAGCTATAGAGGATGACCCAACGCATCATGAGTTGCATAGTGTTTTAAGAAAATTACAAGCTATATTGCTGATACTTCTATTTAACAGGAATACTTTTTATCAATTCTGATTGATCGCAGGTCCCACTCTTTGCATAACATATTGTCAAAGTCAAATTATTAAATGTCTTACACAGAGATCTTTGTCATCTTCTCAGCTGAGAACAGCAGCTTTAGACAGCCTCAAAATGTCAAGCAAACTCCAAAATCGTATCTCATATTTTCTATTGCTTTTATTTATTAGATTTATATCTTGCATTTTGTTCAGACTGGGGTAAAACACAGCATTTCCTTCTATTTTCCACAAAAGCAACCCTTTGAACTGGGTTTGGTTGAGCATGTGTGACTGGCCGGAACTCACCCAGTAAATCTCCATGGCTAAGGGTAGTGTTAAGTGTCAGTCTAATCACATGGCTACATCACATGACTTTCAGTGCTATTATATGCTATATGTATCCTATACTTCTGTCATATCCTACAGCATTTATAAAAAATATTATATGCTTACTTAGAAGTTGAATTAAATTTGGCCTATCGATAAAGGCAATGAGTAGAACATCAATTTACTATACTGAAAAGATTAAAATCTTTTCCAATTCTGAAACTCAGAACAAAGTCTTTTTGGAGGGATCAAAACGCAAAACAATAATTTGCTCCTCAAAATATTAAGTTATCTTTCATATGTTGATGTAGTATTCCAATAGTTCAGAACAATAACAATTTATGAGGGCTACCAAAACTATTTATGCAGAAGTAAGTGAGCTTATAAATATTCAGAGTTGGAAAATTAAGTAAGTTTTGTCCACAATACACATAAAACTTTTTAAAAGAATACGGTAAGCCTCACTGGCCCAGTCTTCCACCTGAATTGTTTGCTTTCTAAACATGAAATTATTAAGAATAAAAAATCAACTACTGTATTTTGGCCAAACAGACACAACTACTTGAAGTTTGTGATACAAATTGACTTTTTTATTGTAACAATATTAAAATTTTTATGTAATAATGAGTGTAACATTATTTCAACAATCTTTGATTTCTAATTCTCTACTATCCCAGGTGTTTAAATGTATAGCATTTATTCAGTTTAAAATCCTAAAGAAATATATTCATGAAGATAAAATTCACTGTGCTTTAAGTATTTACAAGTTTTTTTAAAAAATTAAACTTTAGATATTAATGTTCACTGGTGATGTTGACAGCCTGTTAAACAGTATTTTTAAATTACTGCAAAATGGTGATTTGAATTAAAGTAGTCTCACAGTCCTCCCAGTTACAGTCAAGAAATCATCATCAGCCAATGCATGAAGTGCTTCTTCAAACATTTCTTTAGTGATAGCCTTGAAGAAAAAAATTGAAATGAACAAATATGACTTTCAATTAACCAGCTTATCAGCAAGCATTATCTCCCTTTATTTTCCTTCACTGATCTCAAGTTCAAGATTCTTCAACTATAATTCAAATGTACATACAATCTAGAAATTATATAATAGATTTAGATATGTAAGATCATTATTTGAATACTTCCTGAAATATTACTGATAAAGCTTTCTGAGAAACATGATCAATCTTGGCAACCTAGCCTTCTCCATCTGATATTATCCTATAAATGCTGTAAATCACATTCCATGCTGGAATTGTAATCCAACAGAGAACCAGACTAGAAAAGGTATTCTGAAGTAACTTCATTCTCCAATTTATGCAGACAAAATGGCCACAATCAGATCACTATTATTCTTCATAACATGCACATTGTCTTTTGCATTTTCTGGCTGCCTATGAAAAATGCTAATAGATTCTTATAGTAGGATAAGACATAATATTTTATTTGATTAGTAGTTATGGTTTTTCAGTAGCTATGAAATAAATAATAAAAGTGAAGACAAAACGTTGAAAAATAAATAGAAGTGCCTTGTTAGATATAGATAAAATATACAAAGTCTTAAGCCTGTATCAAACTTACTGTTTCAGATTGTGCACGAAGATCATCAAAGAGTTGTTGATATTTTAGAGCTGGTGTTTTACCCTTGGACTGAATAAGTTTTTTCAAAGCTTGAGCCAATTCTTCTTTGCGCTTACGGGCAGTGGCACTCATCCCTTTAAGAGCAAAAATAGAAACAAATCATAGCAAGAGGATTCTACACAACATTCTAATACTACATACAGAACTCTTCTCAGATTATGGCATTAAGCATTTTTAGTTTTATCATGTGGAAATGTTTATACACATTTAAGTGAGGAGAGAACATGTATTATTATATGAAGACCTGTTGTAAGAATAGATATGTCCACAATTCCAGTCCTTGGATCAGTGGCTGACTGTTTTAAAGCCTCACGGTGAAGACGTTTTGCTTCTTCTACATCAATTGTTTCCACCTTTGCAGAAAAGCGCACTTTAGCATGAGCTTCAGCCAAACGAATCAATGATTCTAGCTGCCGAGGATATGCTGAAACCATCCCTTTTCCACTCCCAACTTTTCTCATATCCACATATGCCTAGTGGAGAAGAAAAGGTTATAATATTGTTTGTATATATTATGTACATGGATTAAACATTTTAGATAGGACATTAATGAGAAAGAGAGTACAAATATAAAAAACACCACTTCTATTATTCAATCCAAACAATGGCTAAATTGTTTACCCTCAGCCATTGAGGGGGGATGACATTATTCATATAATTTTCAGTGTATATGGTATCAATGATTTATCCACCTTTAAATATTTATGTAATGGATACATGTACTGTATATTACTTAGAATTTAGTTGAACACACAACTGATCTACAGTATGTAGGCAAGCAATTCCCTTGATCTAGTTTATTTATTTATTTATTTAATTAATTAATTAATTAATTAAATTTATATACCGCCCTTCTCCAGCTGGACTCATCCCTAGTTCATCCCTCTCGCATAAGGTTGCAGCAGAAACTGACCACCCAGCCATCCATTTCCCTGCAATGAAATCCTTGGGCATTCATTTGTGCAATTAACAAAATGAGCTGATGATCTTTAGGGCAGAATTCTTCAAATAATACCTAAGTTGTTCACATAGTCAATTAAGTAGCCTTAATGTATGAAATACCATTTTAAATTTAATACTGACATAAGGCTCTAATCGGTTCTAAATCATGTTTATTTGCCTATCCAATACATTCATTTCTAAGGATCTATACATCTTTCAAGAGCACTTAAGTAGTGCTCCTTCTCTCTGCAGCACAATGTTCTGGAGTGTGCCACAATTTTTCCTGTGGGATCATCGATTTACACAAAGGTGCTTCATCCAAATGGATTTAATCCAGAGCCCAGTTTCTGGATTCTCATGTATCCTACTTTTAGGCCATGCTTTTCAAATAAAATACCCTTTTTATATACTTGTTAAATTAGTCACTTGTAATTAATTATATTTCCCATTAGACCTTTAAGTGGCTGTTAAAGAGTTCAAAATCAGATGAGCAAGTTAAAAATGTGCTGTACGAAAGTTAAAAAATGTTTTGGCCTGTTTGTACCTCAATGAGAGCTTGACTTGCTTCTTCACTCAATTTGGGATTGATGTAATTACGAGCATAAGCTATATAGTCTTTAAGTACTGCCATATCCATGTGTTCCTCTTCAACCTGTTCTTCAGTTTGGTAATATAATGAAACCAAATGATGAGCTAAACGTCTATCATATGTTTCATCACGAGGATCCAACATAAGGAAAATGAGATCAAATCTATTTGGAATAAAACAATATGGATGATTTTTCCATCATTAATAGGATTGCTTCTTAAAAACGATAGCATTAATTTCAAGTTACAAAAACAATTTTATTACATTCTGGAATGTGAACTTCATCTAGTAAAATCTAAAAGTTAGAATTTTGTTCTCTATGTATGGCATATTCATTTTTTTGATTTCTGTCCTGCTTTTCACGCAGAAGCACAAGAGGACATACATACATTCCTATTTTTCCCCACATCCAGCTCGCTGTTGAGGTAGGTTGAGTTGAGACAGGAATGATTGCTCAAGTCAGAGTGAGCTTCTTTGATTGAGAATGGACTAGAATGCTCATAAACTATCAATCTTAGGTCTAGACATGTATCCCTATTTCTGTCTCCTTAAATATTTAAACTTTCTTCTGCAAATGCAGCCCTAAGAAAAACCATGGCTTCTTTTAAGGAGCAGCTACCAATAGTGAAAGGGCACTCATACCAGATTTCAAGTATTCTTGCCCACTTCAGATCTGAATATTGCAAGCTTCAGAACAAAATGCCTCCTATACCTTGGAGTATACCAAGATATATAGAAGGGTCAATGAAACAGCTTCTCATCATCTGAATATTTAACATTAGTGCTTCCTCTTCTTGGGTAAGCAATCATATAATCCCAGAAGATACAGTAGAAGAGTTCCAAACTAGTACTCCTTCCTTACACGTCAATGCAGTTTTGCCAAAACAGTTAAATCCAAAGCGCTGTACAGCCCTAGTAGGGAGTTAGTGAAAAATTATCTGCAAAGAGCAAAAGAGTAATGTCATGCAAAAATAACTACTAGCAACGATAGTGCATATATTTCAGAGCATACCTGGATAATAATGTGTGGGGAAGCTGGATATTTTCAATTGTTGTTTTCTTTGGATTCCACTGGGATTCTATTGGGTTAGCGGCTGCCAAAATGGAAGTGCGAGCATTCAGTTGGCAAATAATTCCAGCCTGTTAGGAAGAAAACATTTGAGGGTCTCTTACAATTCTGGATCTCATTTACATGAAAATACAGCAACAAAGTTCTTATATGTTTTACTCTTTTATAAAAACACTGTAAATGAACCATTTCTCAATTGTTCTTTGCGAATAAGACCCTAAACAAAATACGTCAGTGGGAAATGCAAATATTTACTCTTTCTCTGGTCAATAGACCTTTCTTAGGACATCCCCCTTCTCTTATCAGCCCCATAAATTTGAGCATTTTGCCTTTCCCTCCTTTATACTATTTAATTTTTTTCTGTGGTCATGTTTGCTTATTTGTCCTATCGTATTTTGCACGAATTATTCTATTTGGATATAGAGGTATCTGCACTCACACCTGGAGGTCAGATATAGAGAGAATAATAAAATTACCAAAATTTTAAAATGATTTTTTTAAGGACTTACCTTGGCAATAGAGAGTGTTTGTTGCTCCATAACTTCATGAAGCACTGATCTTGTACTTTCACTCATTTTATCGAACTCATCAATACAACAAATCCCATTGTCACTGAGGACCAAAGCTCCAGTCTGTAGAACTAATTGTCTTGTTTCAGGATCCTTCATTACATATGCTGTAAGACCAACAGCACTAGAACCTTTTCCAGATGTATACTGTCCTCTTGGAACCAGGTTATAAACATACTGAAGTAATTGTGACTTGCTGGTGCCAGGATCTCCACAAAGCAAAATGTTTATCTCAGCCCGGAAATTACCTCTGCCAGTGTGACTGAAATCTTTTCTTGAACCTCCAAATAGCTGAAGAAGAATGCCCTGCAAAACAATCTCAAGGTCAAGGCTTCCTCCACCCACTTTTAAAAAGGAGATTCAATCATACTATTAACAAAATGAACCATGTGACTTTTAAATTTCAAATTCAAATAATTAGGTATCTGATTAATATATATGGAACATTTTCTTAGAACACTTAAGTGATACAATCTCATGGATATGTCTGGTCATATGCATCTTTTTCATAGAACAGGCATTACTTCTGAGAAAATATCCCTGTACATTGCTTATAGAGACATATCTCACTTATTAGCCTTTTAAAAACACATCCAAAATCAGTCTAAATCTCCAAACTGATGCATGTTTTAGAAATTTAAGGGGCAATTTAAGGTAGTATTAAAAACCTCTGACAAAACAGGTCAATTCTTTCTTTTGAAATAGATATTAGCTATCCAAGTTAAGTATTTTATATTATGTTTGGTTTCAAATTATGAAGGACCTTATTTTATATATCCCCAAAATGAATTGCCCCATTCATACTGAACCATCAGTATAATTGAGAGATTTTCCCCTTTAGTAACCCAGATATAAATAAAAGTTCTCTACTATCATTTTAAGAAAATGCTACCTAAGTTTCTGAAGTGAGATTCACATCCTATACTTGCACTTAATGGTTTGAGGTTTTAAACCCCCATGTCTTGGTAACATAAACCCACTTTACTTATTTTTCATAATTTGACTGTTAGAATACATGTACCAAGAGGTGTGCAAAGAATTTCATGTATTTCATCAACATAAAATCTGGTTCAGCTGCTAAAATATAGTTTTAAGTTTTCCTTGCCTTTTTAATGTCTTCATGCTCATATATGCTTGGAGCAAGAGCAGAAGAAAGTCTGTCATAAATATCTGGTTTTTGAGAAAGCACTTGAAGCATTTTTTCACGTTCTTCCATAAACATTTTCCGTTCTGTTCCTTCTTCAATTCTATGGAGACGTTTTGAATCGGTTTTGCAGTAATGAATAACATCAATGTGAGTCTTATAGACAGACCTTACACTGCTCATTCTTGGTATGACACGAACAGGAACTGCTCTATAGATTCCTGATCAAATATAAAATAGTATTAGATTTACCATACACACACACACACACACGATTATGGAGTCACAACTAATGCTCCTACTCGATACTATTATATCTATTACATATTATTTTAAGTAATACACAACAAATAGATAGATCCACCTTGTTGGTTATGTCTCCCCTTCAGTGAAATACGTTATAATAAGCAATCAACATGAAAATTTATTTTTTTGAGCAATAGAAAGACAACACACCCAAAATGAACTCCTTAATTCTTGGATCTGTGAAATAAATATTATGATGTACCCAAGAGAAAAATGTTTTGTAACTGGAACAAGTAATTTGTATTTTAGAGGATCTGCAGAATTTTTGGAGACACCATTTTCATCAAAAGCAAACCAGGGAATGTTTCTCTTGTTTAGATGAAACAAAACCCATATATCCTGATGGGTGTGGCCCCTTTTTCATTCCCAGAAGCTTATAGCATATCATGCCCAAAAGCCTGTCCATCCCCCTGCTCTTCCCAGTGCATTGTGATCACCCATCCCCAGGTTATAAAAAGTAAGACTATCAATCTTTTTTTTCCTTACCAGTAATATTAACTCTGTCCCCAGGCTGAACTTTATCCACAAGATCATTGTGAGCAAAAAGGATAATAGTGTATGGTGTCTGACCAGCTGGCATATCTTCTGGAGACTCCTGTAGTTTGATCTGACCAAAAAAACAACAATACACCAGTGCAAAAATATTTGTCTATTATATTAGATAATTCCAGAATAGATAATCTTCAGGAAAACCATCAAGAGCAAAAAGGCATTTTCCTAGATAGGATCTCAGTAGATGGGATTGGACGTTGGTCTTACCTGATACGTCCTTTCTCTGTTGAGAGGAAACGGCAGTCAGGATGGGGAGACGCTCCTG
>JANHZT010004448.1:14835-26275 GCA_032468215.1 Stegonotus admiraltiensis | reverse complement strand
ATCCTATCCTATCCTATCCTATCCTCCAGAATGTTTAATCTGTTTGCTTCTGTAACAGGAAACCCATCTCCATCTTCATGGTTGGATGATGTTTTCCAGAAAGAAGGAATCTATTTTCTGATAAAGAAATTTGAAGGAGGAGGATGTGAGGGTGAAAATGTCTCTGGAATCTTATCTCATCCAACCCTCTATGAGTTGCAAGGGAACTTTAGTTTGCGAGCTGTTGTACAATGGATGGATATGCTTCTAGCTGCCTTAGACTGTTACAATACCTTTATTGAACAGGGAATGATAAAACCAGATGAGATCTTAGGTAAGTAGATGAACAGTTTGCACTATGATTATTATCTCAAGTCCACTAGAAAAATTACATAACTACAGATGTGAAAATGGTTCATGTTGAAGTTCATGTTTAATTGCAAATAAATTATTTTTGATAGAATTTTTATAATCTTTTAACCAATATACAGAAAGTCCAGAGTCCTAACCCCTTCATTTAGGAACACTGTTCCATCAGACCGATTGGCAAGTGCCAATGGGGAGTCTTGCACTGAGGTGGATTTGCATTATAGAAGATCTCACTCTTCTTTGTATGCTTTACTTCGCCAAAAAGTACTTCAGTCTTATCATCAAAGAACTTTCCAATTGTATATTTTCTTCCTAATAAGGTCAATATTTGGTGCGGGCCATCACAAAGGCCTACTTTTTAAAAATAATATACAGTATTTTGGTATAAATGATTTTTGGAAGTTCTTGTGAATTTTGGAATAAAAACTTGTGATGGCTGTATTTTTAACATTTTTTTAAACATTTTTTTAAAGCTACAAACACAGGGTCTTCATTTTTAAAATCACTGGAGTTCTTCCTTGGTAAAATTGCCTTGTACAATATATCTGGTGCAGAACAATGTTTTAGCAGTGCATCCAAAGGTGATACATTGTTGAGTCCACAAGAAAGAGAAGAATACAATTATAGCAAATGTACAATTATAGTTCGGATTATGGTTTTTGGCAGCATGATTTTGGAGACTCACCAGCAACATTTCTGGAAGGTAGGTTTGACTTCACTGCTTCAAGCAAGTTTGCTATGAACTACCACACTTAAAGGGACTTAAGAAATGCATACAGGGGCACACTATTTTCTGACTTTGGGGCAAATTATTTTTAGAAATTGTGATTTATTTTATTTAGTCAAGTTATATAAGCTCAAAATGACTAACGGTGATGTATAATCAAAGCAGTAACAGAATAATAAATTATAAGACATGTAGGACAGTATTCCAAAGGCAATTCAACAGTAATAAACAATCCAGATCACAAGACTATGTGCCCCAATGCTGTAGAAAAAAATGCTTAAAGGCCTTAAAAAAGGCAGGGAAGGCCAAGACATGCAGATCTACTGGTATTGTTATTCCACAGGGTGGACATGATGATACAGAAGGCACGTCTCCTGGGTTCTACTAGATGATACTTAAGTAATGGAATTGGAACATATCAACTCTATCAGATCTTATAAGACCAGTAGCAGTAATTGGATACAGGCAATCTTGCACAGATCTAGATCCTGTGCCGAAAGGTCCAGCATCTTGAATTGTACTTTGAAGTCCACGTGCAATCAGTGTAGTTTTGTAAAGCAGTGATGTTGCATGGTGTCTCAAGATGTACCATATGGGTATTGAGATGTACCCATAACTATCTGTAGTGCTGTATCTTAGACTGCATATACCGTAAAGCCTCATATAGAGCATATTGCAGTAATCTAGATGAAAGGTAGCCAAGGCATGAGTGAGTAAGACTTCCTGATTTAAGAGTGGCACAGTTGGCATATAAGATAGATTTAAGATACATTTGTGATATAGTTTAGGTAATAATTGTGTAATTTTAAAAATGTCTTCATATCCAACATTACCTTTGTTTGCTGCCTTCTGACAAATTCAGATAAATGCCTGTTGCAATCTTTATGACACTGTACCAAATGAGCTGAATTAATATACTGATTAAACAGCTCCATGTTGTTTAATACAAACCCAGAGGAATATATTTTCCCTATATGAAGATAATGATATTATGAACAATTTGTTGAAAGTATGCCCACAAGATGCATGCTGAAGTGACTGTCAGAGTATAGCAGAACTGTTTTCTCTCAGTTACCTTTAATAAACCTCATAGGTGTTTTTGAAAATTTGATCCAGTTGTTCATCTATAAACATACAGCTTACATAATACCATCTAACTAAATCTTTTAACTTTCGAAAAAATAGTATAAAAATAAAATGTAGATTGAACAAAATTATTATTTCAGGGATGGTACACAGAGATGGTATATTTAAGGGTAAATGTTAAATACAAATTATAAACTTTTCAAATTAAAAGTACTTGTCTATCTTATTTTTATCTTACCATTTCTAGCTGCTTGAGAAAGAGCTGCTTAATGAGAATCTAATAAAACTTCTTGTGAAAACCATTTGTGACCCAAAAAGCATAGGCTTTAATACAGCTGATGTACAAGTTATGGAAAATCTCCCAAGTATTTGTGTGAGGCTAGTAAAAGCTTTGATGAACTCTCCCTATAATGAATCTTTAGAGAACAGTATCAAAGAAATAATAACCATGAAAAGGTAAGACACTTTTGATTCAGTATTCTAATATCACTGTTTAAAAATGCAAATAATTTTTAGGGTGACATTTAGTGAGTCTGTTGTAAATTGTAATTTATTCATTTCTATTTGTTAGCATTGAAGAACTTTGCACTGTTGATTTGTACAATCCAGAAGCCCGGGTGGATCACTTTAGATATGTATCCATTCTTTCTGCCTGCAGACAGCTTCACAAGGCTGGTGTATTGCACTGTATCTTGCAATCTAAGGTAAAAATATATGTATTGATATAAATGGGAGTTCACATGTCTATCATGCCAATGTAACATGTTTGTTAGTTGCTGAACATTAGGCATTCATCACTTACCAAGTATTGTGTATGTATCGCTCTTTTAGGGGCATCTGAATGATGCAGTTCTCATTCTTTTAATAGTTTGGGGGATTTAATGTGTTGGAAGAAAGCCATTGTTTTTCTTCAGTTATTCAGTTTAAGAAGAATCTCTAGGTTTTTTTAAAAAAATAATGATACAGACTGTAAGAACGTTAGACCAGGGGTCCCCTACCTGTGGGCCACGGCCCACTAATGGACTGTGAGGGGTTTGTAACCAGGCCACAGAAATGGCCGGCAAGCACACGCATCCTCACTTGCGGAACAGCAGACATTTAGAAGACATTTATTTAATTGCTTAATTGACTAACATTTTCAGTCAAATGTTTTAACATTTTTCTCTCCCCAAAGGGCGGCGATCTACATTTTGAAACTGGTTCTAAGCTCATTTTAGTAGTGTACAAAGGTATTGCACCAGGAGATGAAAGAAGGTCCCTTCCTTCATTAGACATCGGGAGTAAACAATTAGCTGAGGAACTTCTGCATCTGGCTTTTGCTTTTGGTGTTCGGGTAAGGCCTTGGCCTTGTTGGTGCCATCTGTCTCTTTTCTGTCTTCTCTGTCTCTGTCTCTGTCTCTGTCTCTTCTTTGGAATTTAAATGTATTTAAGAAACTTTCCAGTTGCTGATCTCTGTCCCTTGTATAAGCCACCACCCAAGTTAATGTTATATCACTTAAAGAGAGACTGAATTAACTTTAATTAAAAATCGGCATGGGTTAGGGTTTGCCTTTACCCATAGAGCTGTAGGACAGTGACATCAGTGGTGATATATATAGATGCACACACACACACACACATACACACACTGTAGCCTTACCATGCCTTCTCAGTTGAGATAAGTATTCTGTATAAAGTGAGTTCTTTTGTTCGACATAGAGAGGCAGAACTACAGACGGAGCTCCTTTAGAATTTCCATACTGCAGTTCACCTGAACTGCAGAACAGACCTTTTCTTCTTTGCCTTCCTATTTCCAGGCTTAGTTCATTGAGGAAAGAAAAACAGAATCTCAAAAGCAGCAAAGACGTGAAGAATTAGTTTGCTGGTAGATCTTCCAAAGTAGCTTCTGCTGCCAAAAGCAACTTGCTTTGCTGGACAGTTGCAACCTACTATGCTGTCATCAGTATTTTGTTCCCCTGGAAGCACTGAATAACCTCCCTACTCTGAATCAGTGGTGAAATCCAAATTTTTTTACTACCAGTTGTTCTGTGGGCATGGCTTGGTGGGCATGGCTTGGTAGGCCATGGATACTGTAAAATCCCCATTCCCTCCCCACTCCTGGGAGAAGGATATTAAAAAATCTCCATTCCCACTCCACTCTGGGGCCAGCCAGAGGTGGTATTTGCTGGTTCTCCGAACTACTCAAAATGTCTGCTGCTGGTTCTCCAGAACCTGTCAGAACCTGCTGGATTTCACCCCTGCTGTGAACCTAAATATCCCAAAAAGAGAAAGCAATTGATGGAAGACATTTGTAGATGTGCCACCTGGGTGCCTGCTTTCACCTCTACATTGTAAGATTAGTGCTTAGGTATCAGTAGAGATGAATTTTGTAAGAAGAACAAAGCAATTACTCTGGGCTATGATTACTCATCTCGCCAAAGGATATCTGCCTCTGTTCAAATACAAAAGATGGTTTTCCTTGGAAATCCCGATGTGTTCTGTATTATTTTCTATATGTGATTTTTGACTAAGAAGATACATGGGAAAAGTTGAATGACAAAAAATACTCTTTTGTATTTATTTCCCTTAGTGCACAGAGCTGGTGAGCCTCTTGTTGAACACATTGATGTTATCTGTACCATTGTCTGGAGCAGCCCAAGAAAGTCTTATCAACTTTTCTCATGGAGAATATTTCTACAGTCTCTTCTTAGAAATCATTAACCGGGAGTTGTTGAAAAATCTGGAATTTGCTGTACTTGAGCTTATGAAATCAGCTTTAGATAGCCCCAAAATGGTACTGGATTTTTCCTTTAAAATGTTGTTTACATTTGTAAAATATTCCTTTAAAATATACTAGCATATTTATTTTTTAGGTTTTATTTATCCAAAAATTCACATTGAAACTATAACTATATTTTAGCTATCCTTCTATTTTATCATTGGTTCTTTGTTGGTTTTATTTCTGTTGAATTATTTATTTTTCATTTGTTATTATTTGTAATAGTATTTTTTTAGCCTTTTATTACTTTTACCTTGAACACCACTTCTATTTTTAGAATAGATCTACTATTAGATCTTCTTGTTACTGTTCTATAAGCAATGGATGTTTTGAAAGTGGCTAGAACATTCTGATTTTACATTCTTAGTTTCTTAGAAGTACACTTTCTAACGTTTGGGAAACTTCTAAAAATGTACTTACCAATTGATTACCTTGCACATCTTGTACCTTTGTTCCACAGTATAAAAGTTGAATTAAATTAAAATGCTGTCAATATTGTATATTTTCAATATCCTACACTGCAGGTTAGTACAGTTTTGAATGGTATGTTGGATCAAAGCTTTAAAGACCGTGCTACTTGCAAACAACATGGAGTAAAACTAGTAGCTGCTATTTTAAAAAATTGGGGACATCTTGATCACTGGTGGGCCAAAGATGCTTCTCCTGAGAGCAAAATGTCTGTTTTGACCCTATTGGCTAAAGTTCTACAGGTAAACATATATATATCCACACATATATATCTACCCAGCCTCCTCTGGGTAATTTTCCTAGGGTTATAATATCAAAATTTATTTTGGAATAATTATTATTTTTAAATGTCGGTGGTATTTCTACAGCTATCCAATATTGTAGCCTTGTTTCTTCCTTTTCTATGTTTGGTTTAAAAAAAGGTAAGTATGTTGTAATCGGTTATAATGTCATTTCACAATAGTGTTACAAGGTAAAAGCAGCATCCCATTCATCACCTTTATTTTTGATTTGCTGTAATCATGATAAAGTGATAAAGTGGTCTCTTTCATCCTAATAATAAAGGCTAATATAGAGTTCTGGGTTAAGGACACTTGAAAATTGAGATTGTGTTTTCTAGGTAAGACTATAGTTATATCAGGCTACCTTGAGAGAATTCTGGGTACTTAGAAATGTAAAAATGTTCAGTGTGTTCAGAAGTATTAGACGTATATTTATTTATTTAAATATATTTATTCCCATATCTGTGTATGTAGCATGCTGATCTTCAGTCCGCCTTTCTAAGGATCTCAATATGTATGGGATATGGTCCAGTAATTATTGCACCTGTATAAATATTGCAACATTACTCCCCATATTAACTATACTTATATGATGATGATTCACAATTGAAATTGCCAACTTTTCCTGCACTATGAACTAAAATGACTCAAATCCTCTGTCAGTTTGGTTTATAGTATCCAACCTCATTGTATAATCGGGAGTGTTTGTTATTTGTCTGCATATATTTAGAATTGGGACTAATATAAAGTTAAATTATAATAAAATTGTTATTTCTTTGAAAGAACGCTTTGATTTTAATAGGCATTATGCTGCTTTTTTTGCATTTATTAATGTAATTAATGTGAGAGTTCTTAAGAGCTCTACGTGACACAAAAGTATAGAAATATATTATATATAGAAATATAAGACAGATAATGTAAACTTTCCTTAATGAAATGCTTACTGTTCTAAAGCATATTTTAAAATATAAATTCTTTTATGTTTTCAAGATCGACTCTTCGGTGTCATTTACTCATCATGAGACATTTCCCCATGTTTTTAATACATACACATGTCTGCTTATGGACCAGAAGTTGGGTTTAAATCTCAAGGCAAGTGCATTATGCATGCTTATTAATGTAAATAAAGAATGTGTTGCATACAGTGGCCATTTAGCTTTATTCAGATTAGCTAGAAACATTGAACTGCAGTGAGAATTATTATTATCGTTATTTAATGCTGCCTGACTCTCAACCACTCTGAGTTAAGTCTGAGGATGCTTCATGGAAGTTGTGCCAATATCACTATTTAAGGATAAATATTCATATGTTTACTGTGGATATCCATATTGAGGACTTTTTTTGAGTAAATGAAACCCAACCCCATATAATCTGTTGCTGGTAGATAAACTGAAGAGAACATTGCAGGATCCTATCTGGGTCAGACACTGAGACCAGAAGTTGTGTCTTCTGAGCTTTTGGACTCATGTTGGAGCCCTTCTTCAGGGAACTTCTGTCTAGCCAGCGTGGCTAGAGAGAAGTTCCCTGAAGATGGGCTCCAGCATGAATCCAAAAATGTGGAAGACAAAACCTCTGGTCCTGATGACTGACCCAGATTGGATCCTGCAGCATTATCCTGGGACATGTATATTCACTTGGGAACAGAATGTTGTTAGCAGGGGGAAAAATGAGAACAACCTCTGACTGTTAAATAGAATTAACAGGGTTAAAGATTTCTACAAAAGTATCCAAAAGAGTCTGTCTTAACCGTATCAGCTCTCCTTTGTAATCTACATTTCTTAGCACTTAATTAAAAAACAAGAAACCAGTTTTGGAAGAAACAACAAACTCTACAGTCAACTAAAGCTAAAGTTGCCAAGACTGTTTCAGGTTATGATTTATTTGTATGGATAATGGTCAAACATACAAGCCAACTGGACTTCACAAATTATTGTTTGTTACATCTGAGCAAAGATTATGGTGTAGCCTGCTGCTTTTCTACTTTGTTTTCCCTATTCGATCTTAAATGTTTACAGTTTACATTGGTCTAAATGCTATTTAGAATGTGTAATTAACCAGAGTTAAAATTAAAGCTTAAAGCGTTTTCAGATTTCAATGTGAAAATTGAAAAATCTTAATCTGACCAGAATTTACTGTTCTTGTTGTGCGTCATTTTTTGTCATCAAAGTTTCTCAAAAGGTAATTTTAGATTTAACATGAAACATTGTAAATTGTATATATTTCAGAGTCAGGCAATTATTATTCTGCCATTCTTCAGTAAACTTGTCGGAGAAGGACTTCGTAGCCTTAAACATGCACTTGATCAACTTGTAGCATATAATTTCCCTTTAACATCAGATGAGTTTCCTAAGGGAACTTTAAAGTACAATAACTATGTGGACTGCATAAAAAAAGTAAGTGAAAAAATCTAGAATCATTTTTTGCATAGTTGTTTCATTTCTAGCATATTACTAATTCTCAGTCCTAATTGATATAAAGCAAACAAATCTATGAAATAAACTATAGGAATAAACAGACTATGTAATATTACGGTATTATAAAGAGAAATTATCTTATTTGTAATAAGATTTTGCTATTTAAAAACTTACCTAAATTTCATGTGTAATTGTTAAGTATTTTTATACTTCTATAAATTATAATAAACAGTTGACATAACCTTAACATTCTAAATTCCTTAATTTTTAAAGGCATTTATGTTAATTTTAAGGCTGTTGGCACCCAGAATTGTTCTAGTGAGATGGCCATCCAAATCAATCAATGTTTTATTAAACATACCAGAAACAAAAATGAATTTATGTATATAAGCTTAAGAATATATTTTGTGTATGGAAACTCTTAACTGTACAATTATTCTTTTATATTTTAGCTTTTAGATGCACTAGAACTATCCCAGAATTCTACATTATTGGAGCTGATGACAGAAATTCTTTGTAGGGACCGTAAGCATATAATGGAGGAATTATTTGAGATTAACTTCAAAAGAATTGCCAAAAGGTAGTCAGTAAAACATATTCTTTAATCGCATTATATTAAGAGCATGATTAAAAAACAAGAGTTCAGTAATATGTTAAAGGCTTAAAATGTGAACAATGACAGCTGCTGTGCTATGCTTACACATTGAAATCCATGCATATAATTTGTGTGTGTTTATATGTATTTCACTTTGCTTTCCTATCGGAGATACTCATACTGGAGAAGGCACAACACATATGATTTTTTGATAGCAGTAATATGGGTTGTGGTTGTGATAGATAGCTGGAGTTTGTCTCAGATACATAGAAAAACAGATTGGTTTGTAGCATTAGCTAAGTTGCATTTGTCGTAAAAATATGCGTCAACTTATTTCATGATGACTTAACCAAGTCGCTGCTTTAGAAAGAATTCACTGAAAGATTATGGATAACATATAATTTATAAGTAGGGAAGTGGCTGAAGATTCTACTTAAATTTATTGTGTTTAGGGGCAGCTGTGAAAGGCAAGTGCTGTTATTGGATACCATGCACCAGATGTTCCGGAGTGAAACCCTCCACTCAAATATAATGCGACAAGCCTATGTAGATCGATGTCTTCTCATTCTGTTGCTTCACTGCAGCTTAGATGCACTGAAAGAATTTCTAAGTAAGATTATCATAGAGGCTATGGATACACTGAAGTCCAGGTTTACGAAGGTAAAGATGAATTATTACTAAATAGTTATATTATTTTTTTAAAAAATAAAATATCTATTCATGTATGAATCTCCTTTGATATTTTGTTCCGTTAATGTATTTTTCCAGTCAAATGAAACTTCTTTTGAAACCCAGCTAATCAAGAAAATAAGCTATTACAAGATTCTAGAAGTTACGTACTCCCGTCTGTCCAAAGAAGATGTGCATTCTAAAGATTCCAGAATTAACCAAGTTTTTCAGCATTCTACCCGTGTAGAGGGGAATGAACTTACAAAAACACTTATAAAGTGAGAATTGTTCATGTATGCTTTAAAACAATGTTGCTAATAATTAATTTGGTTATCACAGTCAGTAAAAAAATATTTTGAAATATTGCCTTAAAAGTGTCATGGTAGGTACATGGAGGAGCAGTAATACTCTATTAATAATGATAAACACTTAATAAACTTCCCCTATTTGTTTAGAAGAAAATTCGCAATTCTTTCTTGATTTTAAAGGTTTATCCTGAAAATCTTAAAGAAAAATTATGTTGCTTTCCTTAATAAGTTTTATTTTATTTATTTAGCAATTCAATGAAAATATTTTACTGGTCTGAATCCTTTTCAGGCACACAAGATAAAGATTTCAAAAAAAGTCCATCAAAATCAGGTTTTTTCAAAAGGCTCTAGGACAGGGGTGTCAAACTCGTGACATGCAGGCCAATTGCATCACGTGTCGTCCCGTTCCCCCCCCCCCCAGTTTAGTGAAGGGGGGAAAAATTCCCAATACGTCGCTGTGACGACGATGAGTTTGACACCCCTGCTCTAGGATGACTGACAAACTGCTGCCCTCTACAGTTTGGAGATTAATGAATGTACACTTTTACTTTTTTCCTCTGGCCTTGTCCTTTATATTGTATTATTTATGTTTTAAATACATTTATTGTATTATTTATGGTATTATTTGTACAGTGGTGAAATGCAAATTTTTTTACTATCAGTTCTGTGGGTGTGGTTTGGTGGGCATGGCAGGGGAAGGATGCTGCAAAATCTCCATTTCTACCCCACTCCGGGGGAAGGATACTGCAAAATTTCCATTCCCACCCTACTCCAGGGGAAGGATACTGCAAAATCCCCGTTCCCTCCCCACTCCTGGAGGAAGGATATTGCAAAATCTCCATTCCCACCCCATTCTGGGCCAGCCAGAGGTGGCATTTGCTGGTTCTCTGAACCACCCAAAATTTCCACTACCGGTTCTCTGAACCACTCAAACTTTCAGCTACCGGTTCTCCAGAACCTGTTAGAACCTGCTGGATTTCACCCCTGTATTTGTGTCTTTTAGCCTTATTTATATAAATAGGGTACACTGTAGACTGAGTGTTGGTTATAATTGGAATGGAATATTAACTAAGTAAATAGATCTCAACTAAAGCCAGCTACAACTTCAATTTGTATTTGCTGGAATGTATTTGTTCAGCAAATTAAATCTCAACTAATAGCCCTGATGTTGTTCAGATGTTTTAGGAGTTCTAGTGCACATATACACAGGGTAGCAGATTTGGGAAGAATACACACATTTTTTTAAAAAAAATGTCTTGGTATTTTTTTCTTTTTTTACTTCCTTTCAAGGTCCTGTTATGATGCCTTTACAGAAAACATGTTGGGTGAAACACAGTTGCTGGAAAACAGGAGACAGTTTCATTGTGCTGCATATAATTGTGCCATTGCAGTTATCAGCTGTGTCTTCAATGAAAGTAAATTCTATCAAGGTTTTCTGTTCACTGAAAAACCAGACAAAGTACGTAATAGTAAACAGATACTAGATGGAATTTTGGTGTAGAAAGGTGGTCAACAGCCTATACAGTGGTTGAGTATTTTTAGACCATGCCTGTGGGTTTTGTTAATATTAATTTGTATTGGTTTTTTTTTTTTCGTTTTATTAATTTTAAAAAAACAAAACACATTTAAAACATACTTAAAAAAAAGAAAAACCATAAATCACCCGTTGCTATACATAAGAAAGGAAGGTTTGGTTCTTCAGTCTTCACAAGTTCCAGAATCCACGTTCCCTGGGTACAGGTACCGAAACATCCAAAGTTCCAAAAGCATAGTCCACAAAAGGTTT
>JANHZT010004447.1:114188-125539 GCA_032468215.1 Stegonotus admiraltiensis | reverse complement strand
AGATAGGGAGAGAGAAAACCTTACCAATAACAAACAAACCGTCTTCCGGAACTGTTCTGATGGAGCACAGAGACCATAAAACAAGCATGGTAAGAGCACCACCTACCTGCAGTACTCTGCAAAGGTCAGAACATAGCACTTTTCCTCTATACAGGCCACACTGTTCTCGTCCTGGTGTCGGGATGCAAAGATCTCATTCTGCAAGGAAGTGTACAAGGGGATCAGAGTCTGGCAAGAACGTTCTTCTATTGCGTGTTTTTGTCTGTGACGTGTTAAAGTATATATCTTATTTTTACATGCTCTTCAGTTTACATCTTTAAGCCCAGTTCTACCAAGAAGTAGGTCGATTGTACTAGGAGACCAACATGTGATGATTTAAACATTAATGGTTACATTTTCAAGTCACATATAAAGCATTCAGAGTGTGGGTTTTTCGTTTACCTTCTGGAGTGTAATCTTCTGAGCCCATACACTAAGTGAGGCAAACTTTTTATTGCCAAGATGCACATTTTAATCAAAGAATATATTTACTGCCTGAAGGCCCCAGGGATTAGGCTACTAGTGTGGGGTCTAATGTTTTATTAACAGGGGTTGTTTAAAAGCAAAAAAGATATGTCAAGGCTACCGAAGGCAATATTAGTCTCTGTTTTTTAAAAATGAGATACTGCACTAAGTGTCCAATTAGCTGACTTCTATGTTATAACAGCAATAATGAACATATTTGTTTAGTAAATGTATATCCTGCCTTTACTTCAGGAGCTATAGGCAGCATCAAAGCATTCCTTCTTCTAATTTTCTTCTCACAAGAACTATCCTGAGGTAAGTTGATCTGAGAAATAACAATTGGCCCAAAGCTACCCAGCGAACGTTCATATCCGGGGTAGATTTGAACCCTGAACCTGGATCTCTCTGGTCCTATCCCAGCACTTAATAGCATATCAGGTTTTTTGAAGTTTAAATGCATACATTTAATGACTAATAATTTCTACCTCACCTTAGTTCCTTAGATGTAGGGAAAAGGAGGTGGATGCCAGTACTGGTACTTATTCACATTAATTTATGAGAGAATTTACAACAACCTATCAATACATTAAGTTATGCAACTGTTATACCAGGCATTTCATGCATGCATGAAAAAACAGCACTTCTTTGAGGAAGCTAAAAAAGAAATTTAATTGAAATAGATTATATATTAGCATTTATATTTTATATGAAATGTAAAGTATCTAGCTAAAATGGAAGTCTGCCAGTTCAGAAATATGCATAGACATTTCACAGCCTTCAAATGCCTATTCACTCGCTTATATAATTTGACCAGAAGACGACTTCATTTTCAAGTAACTCTTATATTTTAATTTCTGGGATCAACCTGACAACACTTCAAATCAATTATGGCCTTTTCTTCAAAGTTCTCACTCCCTCAAAGCTCAATTTTAAACTAAAAGGCAACAGCACTCATATTTTCACTAGGTTAGTCTAGAAATTTTAGATCTGAAAGCATCAAAAGCTGGTTGGATCATCCTATCATGGGGTCATTGTAGTTGGAATTACAGTTAATAATAGGAATAGCTAGTTGGGGAGAGGGGAAGAGGTGAGAGATTATTTTTTTTTGTTGCTACCAAAAGTCTTAACAAAGAAAAAGAACATATAGATGGACCAAAATTACCATAATGATAGAGAACATCTGCATTTATTGTACTATAAAACACTAATCTGGGAAAGTAGCACTGTAACAATATGCTGTAGGCCTTAGCAGGAGGAAAAAAAGTCTTTAAAGGTAACTTTGCAGTTTTAAAAGCGAATGCTTCCATAGCTTTTTGTGTCTTAAAGTGAAGGAAAGCCAACTTTAAAATATGAACAAGAACTATTCTGTAACAAATTCACAGAGATAAAAGGACACTTTCAGAGTAATTTAGGATTGTTTATAAAATTATGAATGTTTGGGGTGAGGTAATGGAAAGTCTTTAAATGTTTTGCCACTCAAATTACTTCTCAACTTATTCCAGAGGGCAGCTATGTTAGTTTGGTACAGCAAAAACACCCAAAGCAATAAATGTGTTAGTCTTTAATGTAGTCTTTGCTACTTTTTCCGGCTTATGAAACAGTGGAAATGTTCCCATATCTAGAAAGAAGTGGCCCAACTGTAAAATAAACACTAAGTATTTGTTAAAGCAGGAACATAAAATGATCCTCCTTTTCTTTGCAAATAAGCGGTTGAAGAAGGATTAGAAACGTCAGAACCATCACATCAAGCAGCCTTGCTGACTCGTTTTAATGTCCTGGACTTCCATTCCTGATCATCATGGCCAAATACTCACCTGATGCATGCTAGAATTACGGCCTCCCTGAGTGTGCTCTGGTCTATAATACCACAGGAGGCTCATCATCAATTCCCCTAGAAAGGAATGAAGTAGTTTTTCTTTTTTAAATACTCTAACACACAAGCATGAAGTAGAACATAAAGACAGTCTGCTTACCTCTAATAGTGCTCACTAATGCATTCATACATATAGGAAATGCCTCCATGCATAACCAACACTACTAGTAGCTAGTGAGAGCTGCAGGAGATGTTTTTAATGGGAATTTCTCACCTATCTCAGTTTCCTCAGATTGAAGAACAAAACAGGAAAAAAGTGCAGTCTACTTGAGCAAAGATGGTGTGCAGGTTGTATAAGCAAACTATTATTCTCATAGTTCCTTGGGCAACACACATTTGAGTAATTGAACAAAAGGTGGATCATTGCCCTCAATGAAGTTCCAATTCTAATATCAAGATAATGATGTTTAATGAAGGCCACATAGTCCACAACTTCTTGCTGTTTTATACGGAATCTAACTCCCCAAGCTCAGAGCATGAGAAAAAGGTTCAGAATAGTTGCCCATCCTCCCACTTCTACTGAGAGAATAGCTCTTGGAGCTGCAAATAGGACGGTGAGGGCTACATGCAGTTTTTACATTTCTATGATATAGAAAGCTACAATTACAATTACAATTTTGCAAAATACAGACAGTGAGAGAATAAGAAAGGTTCCAGAACAAGACTTAGTATACCATTGGTTGGCCAGGAGGCAAAGGCTGTATAAGAAGACTTGCTGGACCATGAGATGGCAAAGAGGCTTTTTCCCCCCCTGATCAAATGTAGCAGAGTTACCCTGTCACTCATCTGGAAAATCATTTGCACTGACACTGGGAAACTCTTCATGGGCTCCTCACATCACAGAAATAGTTGGGAGGAAGGGTAAAAGGAAGCAGCACAACCAGCATAGTTGGCCGAAATCTGATTGATGTCTGCAAGCAAAGGGATTACTCAAAGGGATTGTGTTTGCTTGGACGGCAAAAGAAATTAGCTTGGAAACAAGGCTGATGTGAGTTTTGCGATTTTTTTAAACGAAATTCTTTGTTAAATCAGAAACAGAACTGATCAATACTCAAGGAATGAGGAGTGCAAGCTGAGGTAACTGATAACAACTTTAAAGTTAAGGAGCTATAGAACTGTTGTTTGGGTTTTGCAATCAAACAGGAAAAGACAAGAGACGAATGATGAAATGGTGATTTAACAGAGTAAGAGGCAATGAGATCATTGATAAAAGGAGAGAACACCAAGCAAGAAATGATCACTTCTATATGGTAGGCAAAATGGTTGCTAAATACATATGTACAAAATATAAGGAAAGTTTACCTGACTTCACAAAAAAGGAGAATTTAAATATACGCTGTGATGGACACTGACCTGTTCCAATTGCCAAAATACAAGTAGAAAAAGAAGCCTCTTTATTAGTATAAGCACTGTTCGGTCAAGTTGTGAGACATAGTCCTTACTTGGAAAGAGAACTGCAAAAAACCCATGCTGCTATCTGAAGGGTTGTTGGGTTAATTTTCTTCCTTGTCATGTGTTAGGAGAACTATTTATTGTGGGATGGTTAGGCAATGTCTTGTGGATTAAACACTGATATCCTAGATTAGTTGCAACATGAATGAGGAGCGAGTTCTGCATTTCTGTTTATATACAAAAACAGCTGGTCCACCTGTCTCCAAAACACAGGACTGAACTTTGTACATAATTGAAGAATGCCAAGAATTCTAGATGATTAACATAGGAGGAACAAACAGGTGACACCCATATTCATTAATTAGGAAGCTTTTGCAGTGGGTAATTCAACTATGATGGGGATGTCAGTTGTGAATCCTCCAAGAAGATTCAACCCTACACAAGAATGAAGTGTAAGCTGCACAGGTGACAAAGTCAGCTTTTCAGATGATGATTGTGGGAGTTATAACTGAGAACAGTTAAATACAGAAAGCTTTGCGGACTAAATCCTGAAATAGAAACTGCCATAATCCACTAGTCACGGTATTTATTGAGCCAGCTGGGGAAGGCTTACAGCATTTTTCCAGAGTATTCTGGTCAGTGTGAATGTAGAATTGCCCCTATGAAGGGAAACAACACAGTAGAATGCAAATAAGACATCTCAAAGCCTGAGAGATGGAGAAGATGAAGGGTTCTGTGGATCCGTTTTCAAAGATGGATTAAAAAGAGCAACAATTGTCTCTGACAGGTATATTGAGAAGACAGAAATGAGTAATCATGGTACACCTGAGAAACTAAAGAAAAGAACATCTACTAAATGATATTTCCTGTGTTGCAACGTTTGAAATGGGAGAACAGGCATGTTGTAAACCAATTAATACAAACCAATTTTAGTAAAGGCAGGCGGTTTTGAAGAATCATTATCTACATTTTTCTATCACATTGAAGTGCTTCAGTTTCTTAAATCCATCTTCTATCATCTCTAAAGAAACAATTGAACTAAAAGCTTTGAAGACTAGAATATATGTGGCTGACTTTACTGCAAACTTCTGGAAGATCTCAAGAACCTTAACATGAAGAATAAGGGAGAATGACAAACAAATCCTTTAAAAGATTGTGCTAAATACTCAAATTATAATAAGAACCCAGGAATCTGATCTAACAGCCTCTCCTTCAATACACCAGATTTAGTAAGCCTGAGATTTGAGAAGCATCTACAATAACAGAATTTAGTATCAAGTGTTAAAAGAGAAGATAGTATTAATATCCTTAAATTTCATGCATGTTCTCAAGGTAATTTGTAATTCAGGAAACAGATGCTATTGAGTCAGGAGATAAATGAAAGAGTGAAATAGGTGGTTTGATTATGTGGAAAAGTGTCAAAGTGGTAATCCTCAGAATTTGAGTGAACATATGCAGGCAAAGTTTGAAGGTATCAGTGGTGATGTCCAATGGGGCAGATTGGTAGAATTCACATTGAAATCTGGTCCTTAAATGATGCCACTGGTCACATTGCATGGAAAGATAACAATGCCAGGAAGAAAAATAGAGAGACAGGATCTATACTAGTCTATATAAAAATCCTTCAACAGAGGAGCCGTAGTAGAAAGAGTTGAGGAAGTTTCTGGCAACTCTTAGTAAGAACAGGATGACCTGGACTGAGAAGAACATGCTTTCTTGGCAACTTGTCTGGACTGTTAAATCTCTGTGTTAGAAAATCATTCAGGTTCCATCAAAGCTGAAGGCAAGGAGAGGGCTATGGCAAATGAATCTTCTCAAGTGATGCAGTTGAATGAGGCCCAAAAGAGGACACATTTGATATTATCACAAGAGGGACTTTGTACTGAAGACTTTTTTTAACCAGGAAGATCACCGGACAAATGACTGGAATGGGAAATTCAGTAACGTGCTTGAAATAGTAAAAAAAATAGTATGAGATCAGCACACAGGTTGAGACTGAACCCATAAAAGTGGTTGTTGGTAGGGAGCAATTTGCTAGCCTAGTTTTTGAAGTGTGCCTTTGCCCCACATCTTCAGAGGATTCCTTCAAAACCTTACCTCAGTGAAAGATGCAGGGGAGCAAGCAAAAATAGTAAAACAATATCTGAATCACTAAGCACATTTTTGAGAAGGGAAGAATCCATTTTTGAGAAGGAAACTAATAGAAGCAATGGAGAACATTCTCAGATGTGGACTGGATGTTAAGCTTCCAAGGAAACCATCTGCAGTTCTAGAAATTTCCATTATTGACTCTCTGAAGACTCATCACCCAACGTGTGAGATGCACAAACAAGAGAGATCATGCCACCTCAATCCATAGAAATATCAGCCTGCTTTACAATTGAAAGAGATGTTAATGCGAACTGAGTGCCCCATGCAAACCTTCTAATTTTCTTTTGCCCCTAGCTTTACTAGGCATGTTTGCATTTTTAAAATAGGTGGAAATAATTCTGAGAATCTGTAAACATCGTGAACTGATTCAAATTCAGCACCACAAATTGCCTGCTTGTGTTGCATGTTAACAGTACACTCCCTTCCCCCACATCCTCAGTTATGGAGAGATGCAAGTATAGTCTAACTGGCTTCAATGAAAGTATTTTGAAAATGGCCCATCTACTTTCATCAATAATACCAGTGATGGCTATCCCTAACCACTAAATCAATGGGGAAGGAACAACCTATACCCCCCAAATATTTTTATTTCTTATTTCCAATTCTCTGGCAGCATGATGACAAACTATAAAGAATGTTAACCTAATTAGAGGTTCAAAGCATTCTGGCTGTGGAAATATTTTCTGTTGATGTTAACCTGGCAAAATCAGTGCAATGGTTTCCAGGGTGTATGTCCCTAATTATTAGAACCAATGTGTAAAGATTCTTAGGAAATAAGGTAAGCTGAAAAGCTTACTTAAGAAATAAAGTAAGCTGAAAAGCTTCAGAAAGATTCCGCTTTGGAGATTTTTTTTGGGGTGTGTGTGATATATGGGTGACTACTGACCAACCGGATGTAATTATCTGTTGTAAGAGACATAGGCAGTTTTGCCCATACAAAATCTAATTCAGGGACAGAGTTGTTTACTCTTGCCTTCGTTTCAGAGCAGAAGTCTCTGAATGCCTTTAATTTTAGTAATAAGGCACCTATTTGCCAACTTAAAAAAAAGAGCTGCACTGATTTTGCCAAGTTGACATCAGGAACAGCACCTCCCACAAAATATTTCCACAGCAGGAATATCTTGAAACTCTAATTAGGCTACCATCCTCCGTAGTCTGTCATCTGGGAAACAGAAGATAACTTGATTTCTTTTTACTTGATTATTTAGTAATACTAAACAAAGGCCACGATGCCATAGAAAAGAAAATAAGAAATAAAGATAATTTTGGGATATAGGCTGTTCCTTTCCCATTGGGTTAACGATTAGGGATCACCATCAATTATATTCTCCCAAAGATGCTTTTTAAAAAGGCAACTGGACTTTGTTTTTCCTTGAAGACGTTTTGCTTCTCATCCAAGAAGCTCAGTCAGAACTGAAGAAGCTTCTCAGATGAGATGCAAACATCATCAAGGAAAAAAGTTGCCTTTTGAAAAAGCACCTTTGGGACAATCATGACCTGGATGGCTGAGAATTTATTTTATTTATTTATTTATTTAATTTCTATACCGCCCTTTTTCCCGAAGGACTCAGGGTGGTGAACAGCCAGATTAAAAACCCAATATACATAAATACAAGTTAAAACCCAATTAAAACAAATTAAATATTAAGGCTGAACATGTTTAAAAACCCAATTGAACCCAATAAAATTTGATTAAAATTTAAAACAGAATTAAAATTTAAGCTAGCCTGGCTTGCTGAAAAAGTAAGGTCTTAAGAGCCCGACGGAAGGTGCACAAATCCGGGATCCTCTGCAATTCCGGGGGCAGTTCGTTCCAGAGGGCAGGAGCGCCCACAGAGAAGGCTCTCCCCCTGGGTGTCGCCAGCCAGCATTGTCTAACCGACGGCACCCCAAGGAGCCCCTCTCTGTGGGAGCGCAATGTCTATAGGCATCAATTGTCTTATTAAAGTGATGATGTAAATGAAAGAAAGCTCCCCAGGTTACCAACTGGACTTCCAGGTTAATTTCATTTCCTATCTTGGATCTTCCTGACCTGACCCAAGCTTCCAAGTATTACCATCATGGATACTGATAGGTTGTCTGAATCATTTATATGCCTTTTATATTCTAGGGATTTGTCACACTGGGCCTTTGGTAGACAGGTACACAGGGAATGATATGCAGAACGATTGTCAGGCACACACACATACACACACCCCGCCCACTCCCAATTCCACAAATCTTTTGTAAACAAATACATTATTACACAGCTAACATCCATCATATAATTGGCCATTATGTTTTGTGCTCAATACCTGTTTTGGGGTCTTCCCACAGGGCAGATATCTTAGCCACATAAGGCATCGATTTCTTCCGTGGCCCTGATTTCAGAAGGACTGTATCCCGAACCCGAATGATTTCTCCATCTCTTTCCACGGCCTGGTAGCTCTTACGAACAGCTGGTTCTGGCTCATTCTACAAATATTGACAAGAGAGAGCGCCAAGAAAAGGAGTGAGTCTGCAAAAACAATACTGAGAAACAGACACCAGCAGCCTCCACTAATCCACCTACGCCAAGTAGACAGCTTCCTGCCAAAAAAGGGTATCTTTATTGCTAAAGAGCCCGTGGAGAAGACGGATCATACAAAACAGCAGGATGCTTCTCTCTTCCCAGCGGGTTAATTTCAGAAGCAAAACATGCTGCTCAAATGAAAGGTAACGATTACTAAAGCCAAGAAGAAGAAATATTCAAGTCACCTTACCTAGTTCAGATTCATTTTAAGGACCAAGGCCAGACAAAAAGGGAGCTTCTTCATGCCTGGCTCCATGGGAGACTGTAGGGCTAATACCCCATTAATTCATTTTAACCTGTCTGGTGTAGAAATCATTATTGTGTGACCACTGATACTGAACTGCTCTTGGCTGCAAAGAGTTAAACGACTGAAGGACCATGCCCACTACACTTTTAAATCCTTATTTGCTGGTTCCCAAGATGTGCATTGAAAGTAAGTTTTGCCATGTGAGAATTGTTGCCAGATATTTGTTCTACTAGAGCCCATATGGTTAGTGGTTAAGGTACAAGGCTAGAAACCAGGAGACTTGAGTTCTAATTCAACCTTGGGTGACTTTGGGTGAGTCACTTTCTCTCAGCCTTAAGGAAGAAGGATAAATCACTTCTGAAAAACCTTGCCAAGAAAATACAGGAACTGGTCCAGGCAGTCTCCAAGAATTGAGTGAAGGGGGGGGGAAATTAGGCAGCTATAAGCACTGTAACCAAACATCTATGTGTGGACATATGTGGATAATCCTACATAATGAAATCTTTTTGTGCTATTACACTTCTTTGCCCACACACATAATAAAGATCTATACAAAATGTGTTATAGTTAGAAGTTTCAAAATGGAAAAGTTGATACCAACTCTAGCTATACTATGTACATAAATGCACACTTTTATATAGATTTGTCCATAGATAAAAGTTCTCCTTCTCTCACTGCTCTTGTACATTTCTAATACGTTCCATGTGTTACCAGAAAAAGTATGTTGCACCATATTTCCTGTGCTTTTAGAATTCCTCTGAAACTAAATTTTCAGAATGTTTACAATGGTGTGGTTACAAAATAAAATGGAATTGCCGAAAGAAATCTGTGAGAAATAAGTTACCAATCTTGATATTCAAAGTAATAAGATCTGGAATAAAAATGATGCTCAAAGAAAGAATCAGATTCTGGGGGAGAGGGGGAGAGGTGTCACTCTCAAACTAGAGAAAATAACCCCGTAAAGACTTTTATCTTAAGATTTTTGTTAATGACATTTTTTTTCAAAATCACTCCCATACAGTTTCCGGACAGGCATTGGTATGAAACACTGATGTGAGATGTGCTCCCCATCACCACCACTGAAGTTCCAGCGACCAATGCCATTTCTGTCCCATGATCAAATATGAATGCTGATGGTAAAATTTCATCTAGAAATCTCTTGTTGCTAATTTCCCACCACATGTTTGAAGAAGGAAAGAGATTAGAAACTAGGCAAGAATTGTCCAAATGGGAGACAACGTACTACCATCCTTTTTTAAAGGCAGGTGGCATTATGCCTGCCCCAAGATGATCTCTTGGAGCTAGCTGCTTACATCTCCCCATGCAACCCAAACAAGCCAGAAAGGACATGTGAGAGGCAGATTTAGTATTTCAGGAGATTCAATCTACTTCCTTGGTTGGACTCCACAAGATCAAATGTATTCTAAGTAGCAACACCAAGCAATGCCTCACTCTCTGAAATGGACTCTCCCCATCTAGCATCAAAACCAGAGCAGAAAGAGGTTATTTTATCTACAAGGAAATTCTCTCATTTATGCGGGGTGTCTGCAGGGAGTTTGTTCTACCCATCCTCTCCTAAAAGATTCTGGGTCACTCTGAACTTAGTTGCTAGACAGAATCAATGGACACAATAACTGCAGAGGAGAACCTTTGCCGTTTGTATTGCCACTGAAGGGGTCTCAAAACATGAGCTCTTACCAAAGTTTGATTGTGGTTTCTGGTTTTTGGCCACAATCAAACATTTTTTTCAGTCATTTCATTTCACTCAACTCTTCAGAAAACCACGAAATTGCCTGGGACAGTGACTGGACAAAAGTTTAATGGGAGTAGCCTCATTTATTACTCTGGCTAGATCCATGCATTTATCTATTATGTCATGAATGGGTGTAGTTTTATTCTGCACAGATCTAGCATTTACTGATAGATGTTGGATACCAAGTTGCCCAAGAAGCCAGCCATATATCTACAGGATTATAATTTGTAAAAAGTGGCCATGAGTGCCAAAGGCAAATATAAATGAGAAAATCGGAACTGAGAAAAGATTGCAAGGGCTGAATTTCAGAAGAAAGAAGCATAAATAGAAAGCACATTTGAGTACAAGTAGTCTTCCACCTACATCCGAACCAACAAATGGGCCTCGGAGTTCTGGCTTTCCAAGCACTGCCATGGTCATGTGACTGAGATTTGGTCACTTGGCAACCGATTTGCACTTATAATCAGTTGCAGCAGCTCATGATCACCATTTGTAACCTTCCTTGCTGCTTCCCAAGAAAGGCAATGCGGATTCCAGCTGGAAAAGTTGCTGGTTGCTGGAGTGTGTCTCCCCCACCCATGCACCCTTTCCCCCAGCCCCATTGCATTGACATTTATTTATTTATTAAACTTATTTATTTGCTCCCCACAGCTCGTATTGAAAGGTCTCTGGATGGCTTACAGTATTAAACCATTAAAATCCTGATGGATAAATATTTCTAAAACAATAAAAATGGAAATCATAGTTAAAATAAAATTAAAAGATGGGGAGGGAAGGAACAGGGTACCCAGTGGTGGTGGTGGTGGTGGTGGTGGTGGTGTGTGTGTGTGTGTGTGTGTGTGTGTGTGTGTAGGATTGCCTCTTAATCTATTAACCACCT
>JANHZT010004447.1:80211-94115 GCA_032468215.1 Stegonotus admiraltiensis | reverse complement strand
GCATGCCTTGTTTTTCACAACATGGGGCCGTTTTTGCAAACGCGCAGAGGGTTTGGGAGACCTGCAGTGTGCTCCTGAGGGCTGGGGAGGGCAAAAACTTTTTTTTTTCTTACTTATCTCTTCAAAATCTTGGTGCGTCTTATACACTGGTGCGTCTTATAGTCCAAAAATATGGTATATACAGACAATTGTGATATTTTGACAATGAAAGTGCTATCTAAAAATGAGAAAAAGGTATCAGCATGCTTGGGTAAATCCAAAGGCTTTGCAGAAATAGAAAAAATTCTAGCGAAAATATCAGGGGTGAAATCTACTTACCTTTGCTACCGGTTTGCAAATGTGAGCACGTATGCCTCCTCCACACATGCACAGAGCCTTCTGTGCATGCACAGAGGGTAAAAAACGGACGTGATGATGTCTGGGAGGGTGGACGGAGCCTCCTGCTGCTGGTGCTACCGGTTCGCCCAAGCCGGATAGAACCAGCTACATTTCACCACTGGAAAATATCCCAAACAGGTCAAGGAAAACCAGGACTGCATAGGAGTGGCTGAAGTGAGTGTTCGGGCTCAACCAATCCAATTGGTAGGTTCCATAATACTATCATAAATCTCTAGAAGATAGACTATACATGTTTGTTAACCCAGCTTACTGACAGCACCCAACCAAACTTGGCAGACCTCAAAAAGCTAGGTAAAGGAATGGGAAAGCAAAGAAGGAAGGGCAAGCTGAAGGCATTTAAGTGGTAAAGTTCTAACACAAGTGCTATTTATGATGGATGATAATAATGAGGATGATGATGACGATGTTGATAACAAAGACAATCCTTCAGTATTTCCTGCCCAATGTTCTATGCAACACCAGGACATAAGTTAGAGTTACTTTACTGATTTGACACCGTAAGTCAAGAGCAGCCCTATAATATTTTGTGAGGTTGGGGATGTGATCACATGAAATAATTTAAATGCACAAGAGATGGCCAGAGTTCTTAAGGGCAGCCACGATACTGTAAATCAGAATACCACCATTTGAGGAAGAAAAAGACCTTTGTGACAAAAAGCAAGCTTGAGATAACCTCTTCTTACTACCATAAAAATTTCTCTTGGGGTGCTAATTTATTCTATAAAATTGAACAGCAGGGAAGTTGCCTCAGGGGAACTGTGGAACCGACTCCCAATTTTCCCTGTGCCTCTGGATACCTCAATGCTTTTCTCTCAATGGTTAAGTGAAGCCAGATACATCTCTTTCATCATTATAACCGGCAAAAATACCGTCTCAATACATTATTCTTCTTCCTCAGGTGGTCATCGGAAACTGCATTTTCCCCAGAGCTTGAACACGAATTTTGCCCAACTTCTTTACTTTTTGCAAGATTTAGATAAAAACTAACTCCCCATAGTATGTATGCTTTATTTATTTATTTAGAAAATTTATATTGCCACCTACTCACACATGGCAACTTGCGGCGGCCTACAAGGATATAAAACGACCATGTAGAAGAAATAAAAATAATAAAAAGAAAAATAATAAAATAACTCTCACTCCCTACCCCAGCAACAACACACATTCACATTCATTTAATGGGCTCCATACTGCTCTGGGTTCCTCAGGCCTGCTGGCAGAACCACATCTTCAGGGCCTTCTGAAAGAGTATGGGGCAGTCTAATCTCTAGGGGGGGGGTGATGTTCCAGAGAGAGGGAGCCACCATGGAGAAGGCCCTTCTTTGGTGTCCTGCCAGATGTATATCCTTATGGGATGGTTATTCCATAGTCAAACAAATATAAATGGAAGATAGCAAGGTTAGAGAATGGAGAGATAAGCATGTGGAAAATGGGATACCTATTTTGCTTGGAGTTTATAACCAAAAGGAAAACAAAAATCTGCACAGAAATTTTCATTGGAATGGTCAAATTGGCTGTGTTCTACTGGAACTAAACTTGAAACAACTCCAGTTTTTTGCTCTGAACTTCAAATTTTTTTTGAAAGGGGGCATTGATATGCCCTTTCTCATGGTGATTGACGGGAGAGTCCAGGATGGGTTACTCTAGCCTCATAGCTCTATGGACTGAGTTTAATTTCTGAGGACACGCCTCCCTGGTAACATTCCCCAGTTGACAATGAAGACGAAGTGAATCTGGAATACCTGCTCAAAACAAACATATCATCTCCCAGAATCTGGACCAGACAGTCCTTCGGGTGGGACTGGACTCACCTGTCAATTACCATGAGTAAGGGCATATCAGGTAAGACCGACGCCCCTTTTCCATAGTATTGACGGGAGAGTCCATGATGGGACATACCAAAGCTTGGCAGTCCTATGGGCGGGAACTGCTCTGGTCGGGAGTCCCCACCTCCTCATGTACACACTGCAGGACATGCCAGCCAAAGGCCACCTCAGCAGATGCATAAGAGTCCAGTCGGTAGTGGCAGATGAATGGTGACGGAGACATCCATGTCGCCGCCCTACAAATCTCTTCTAAAGAAGCCTGGGTAGCCCAGGCCACCATTGTGGTGACACTTCTAGTTGAATGTGCCATGATCCCTTGAGGCACTGGGAGGGCCTGAAGCTCATAGGCACATGCCCATAGCCAATGACCCACTGTGGAAGGCGTCATCCTGTGGCCCAAAGTTGACGGCTGAAAGGAAATGAACAGGGACTCAGTCTTCCTGATGGAAGCAGTCCTTGAGATGTAAATACAGAGGGCCCTCCTAACATCCAGAGTATGCCAGGTCTGCTCCAAGGCATGCTGAGGCCTTGGACAGAAATCAGGCAAGATCAACTCCTGTGCTCAGTGAAACAAGGAGTTAACCTTTGGTAGAAAGGCAGGGTCCAACCGCAGGACCACCCTGTTTGGATGAAAAATACAGGTCCTTTCTCACCATTAATAATGCTGCCAACTCTGAAATCCGTCTGGCAGACGTGACGGCCACAAGGAAAGCTATCTTACACAAGAGGAGACGTAGGCTGGCCTCTCTTAAGGGCTCAAATGGTTCCTTGGTAAGGGCCTTCAACACCCTGGTCAAGTCCCAGGTGGGGTAGCAGTGTACTGTCGGGGGCTTCAAATTGGAGGCCCCCCCTGAGGAAGGCTCGTACCCTTGGGTGGTGAGTGAGGGAGCCTGAGTCTCCAAACCTCAAAACTAAGGCCAGGGCTGCAACCTGTCTGTGTAAAGTGTTCAGGGAGAGCCCCTTCTCTAGACCCTCCTGCAAAAATCCCAGTACATCCGCCACTGAGACCAAGGTAGGGTTTATGTGTCCTTTAGCACACCAGTCAGTGAAAGTCTTCCAAGTCGCATTGTAAATGTACATGGTAGAAGGTTGCCTGGCTCATCCTTATGACTCTATTGGAGAACTTCTCCCATTTCAGAAGACTCTGCTCCTGCCAAACGGTCAGCTGGAGCCACTGAGGCTCTGGATGGATGATGGGACCTTGGCTGAGGGAGACCTTCTCTGGGGTAATCCTCCAGGGTCTGGCAACTGACAGGCTGACCAGGTCGGCAAACCATGGTCATCTGGGCCCGTGCGGAGCTACCAACAGGACCTCCGCCCTCTCCGACAGCACCTTCCTGATTACTGTTGGGAGCAGGGGAAGGGGGGAAGGCATACAAGAGGCCCCTGGGATCGTAGTGCATCCACCCCTTCTGCCCCTGGCACTGGGAACCTCAAATAAAATCTGGGGAGGGAAGTGTTTGTCAGAGAGGTGAAGAGATCTAGAATTGGGTGGCTGAACCGATCTGATAGTTCCGCGAACAGACTGGGATGTAGACACCACTCAGACTGATCAACAGTGGCTCGGCTCAACCAGTCTGCTCGGACATTGGATACACCCACAATGTGCTCTGCCCTGATTGATAAGAGATGAGTCTCTGCCCACCGGCAGAAGGTCTCTGCTTCCTTCATGAGGGACTTTGATCAAGTCGTCCCCCCCACGCCGATTGATGTGGGCTTTTGTTGCAATATTGTCCGTCAGGAGGAAGACATGGTGACCTGCAACCTCCTGCTGGAATGCCCCGAGGGCTAAATGGGCTGCCTGGAGCTCCAGCCCATTTATGTTGTGGCGGAGCTCCTGCTATGTTCAGCGCCCCTGGGCAAGCTGGGAATCAAAGTGGGCTCCCCAGCCGAAAAGGCTGGCATCGGACATTATCGTCAGTCTGTCTGGTTCCTTGTAGAGACAGCCTCTTGCCAGTACCCCCACCAGAGCAGCAAGCAAAGCACCTCTGGTGGTACTTGAACCCTTGTCATTGAGATACTGCGGCCTGCCTCTGGTAGGGGAGCAGAAACCATTGGAGGGGTCTGGCGAGGAACTGTGCCCAAGGCACTATGGCAAGGCAAGATATCATTTTTCCCAGGAGCTGGGACAAGCCTGCCAATGGAAATGCCCTGTCCTTCCGAATTTGGCATATTAAGGACCTGATGCTGTCCTGACACTCCTGAGAAAGAAATACATGTCCGGTTATTGTGTCTATGAGTGCCCCTAAGTGCACAAGCCTTGTTGTGGGAACCAGGTGGCACTTGTTCAGATTGATGGAGAACTCAAGATCCCGAAGTGGCCAGATCTCTCTCTGCCATCCGTTGGGAAGACACCTGGATAAGCAAATCATCCAAGTAACACTGGATTCTTATAGGGATCATCCTAAGGCATGCTGCCATGATTTTGGTGAATGCCCGCGGGGCCGATGCCAGGCCAAATGGCAGGGCTGCATATTGGAAATGGTGCCCGGCATAACAAAACCTCAGGAATTGTCTGTGACTTGGATGAATAGGGACGTGGAGGTACACTTCCGTCAGGTCCACAGAAGTCAAGAAGTCCCCTTCTCGGATCCCTTCTAGAATGGAATGTAGTGCATCTTGAATCTTCTGAACACCAGACACCGGTTGAGACCCTTGAAATTCAGAATTGCCCTCCACCCACCCGAGTGGATGGGTGGATGATAAACAAAATTGAATAAAAGCCCAGCCACTGCTGGTCCAGCAGAACCAGCTGAATGTCCTGAATATCCAGCAAAGTGCTGGAATGCTGCTTCCATGAGTCCCCGTTTTACTGGGTCTCCGGAAATGGAACAGCGGAGGAAAAACCTCGGGGGAGGGGAGAGGAATTCCAGGGATAGCCCTGATCTTATGGTCTCCCTGACCCAGGCATCCTTTGTGATGTCCAAGACGGCCCCGTATGGGAGGGTGAGGCTTGATGTCATTTGTGGCGTCTGAAACCCCTGCCACTGTTGCCACGGAAAGAGCGCTTTCCCTATGGCTGTTGTCGGCCCCTGCCACCAAAGATAGATCTTTTGGTCTGGTAATCTGACCGGGATAGGAAGGGCCTCTGCTGTCGGGGAAAGCTCACCCCAGCTCCCCCCTGCCGAAAAGAGGGCCGCCTGAAATACAGCGTGGAGCACAAATCCGCCCGTCTGCCTTAGGAAGGGAGCACCTTCCTTTTGTCTCTGGTTTCCAAAAGGAAAGGGTCCAGAGACTGCCCAGAGGCTTTCCCCATTAAAGGGGGCAGAAGCCAACTTCCACTTGTTTTTGGCATCCATGCGCCAATGGCATAGCGACAACATGCACTGGGCTGTTACCAAAGACGCAATGGCCCGCACTGAAAAATTGGCGGTGGTCAGAGACGCGTCTGTGGTGTATTCAGCCACAGCAATGATCTTGCAGAGATCCTGGTGAACCCTGAGATCATCTGGTGGTATCCGGGCTTGAAACTGCCTGAGCCAGCGCACCAACGCCCTGGTGAAAAAGGATGCTGCTGTGGAGGCCCAGATCGCCCAGGAGTCTGCCTGACGGGCCCTGCGGAGGGCCATCTCCTTCCTTTCCTCAGCCTTCAAGGCATCCTCTACATCTGGTGGTAGGACAGAGGAGGAGGTAAGGCTGCTACCGAGGTATCCACCCTTGGAGCCTGGACCAGCTGAAGGAGTTCAGAGTCCATGACATGTTCTCCAGGCTGCTGGGTCAAGAGGCTGTGGCAGGAGAGTTCCACTGCCTATGTATCACATCCAGAAACATCCTGGGGATCGGGATGGTATCTGCCTCAGTGGTCTGTTCTGTAAACAGAAAATCCTCCTGTTCCCCTAGGTCTGGTTGGCCCTTGTGTACCAGAGTCCTTCCCCAGTCGAGCAGTGGTCCGTGCCTTGGCCAGAAGAGGTCTGAAATGCGCGGGGTTAAACAGGCCCTTAAAGGCTGGTCTACAGGGGGTGTCTTGCTCATAGTCAGAAAATTCCCCTTCTCCTGGAAGCCCGCCTTCCGAAAGGGATGATTGGCTTTGGGTAGAGTGCTCTGGAAAATCAGCTCCCTGAGAACTCTCCTCCTCCACTGCTGGTATCCTCCTCCTGCAACACACACACACCCAGGCAGAACCCCACTGCAGTTGGGGTAAAGGTTGCCTCTAGGACCTGTTTGTGCCTCCCTACGAGCAATTCCCTATGACTGTCAACACCAGGGTGTTCCACCATCACGTGAGCAGAGTGGCTTCACATGGTGGACCCCTCCGTTGCCCTTGCAAACACTTTATCCAAGGCCATCTACCTCTGCTGTGTCGCCCTTTCCTCTGCTCTTGTGGACTCTAGCCTTGGCCTGCTGCTGCCAGGCTGGCAGACCTTGGTTTGACTGGGGCCCTAGCAGTCCTATCTGAGGCGCAGGGAGACCAAGCTTCCCCATGCAGTAGGCCAGAGCCTGCTCCACTGTCCTCCATCTTGTCCTTGCAGGCCTGGAAACTGAGCAGACGTGCTCGAAAGCTCTGCAGCCAGCTCATCATCTTCACCTGGTTTCTAGCTCCAAGGAGGAGCAGAGGTCCACCGCAGCCACGGATGACCCTCAGGCCTTGATCCTAAAGGCTGTAATGCTAAGTAGAATCAGTAAACAAGCTGGAAATTTTCCAGGCTTGTGAACGTACACTGGCCTCGCTGCTAAAGTCCAGGCAGTCTTACGCAATTCGCCGCTGCTGCTACGACTGAAAAGGTTAAGAGTGGCCGTATATGCGACCTGTGACTCTCTCTCTGAATACAGCTCTGTTGAAAGGCCAGGAACTGTGTAGGCAGGATCCTGAGCTGCAATTCAGGTAAAGGCAGGCTTATGCAGTTGCGCCACTGCCATGGCTCCCTGGCAAAGGGTGTATGACTGCCCAAGCAGTCAGGGACTCCAGGCCTCCCTGCACCCTGTCAAAGAAGTTCAGGGCCCGCGCCAATGTTACTGGCCTGATCCATGAAGCTGCAGGAGGCGACGGCCAAATGATCCAAAATGGCCAACAGTTCCAAAATGGCCAACCCCTCAAAGCTGCTATCTGACCACACAGAAAACCAAGGGGTCACCAAAAACACCGTTCTCACACTGTGGGTCTAACAAGCAGGCAAGGCTCCCATCCACTGGCGTGGAGAGCCCTCTCTACAGCTGATTGGCGTTGCACGCCTAGACGTCTAGCAGGCTGGAGCAGTTGCCCCAAAGCCTGCTGTCTTTGGAGCGGCTCCAGGCTCTGATCCACTGCCGCGGAAAGCCCTGCTCTACAGCTGGTAGGCGTGTGCCTAAAATGTCGAGCAGGTCCGAACAGCCGCCCCGAACCCTGCTGTCATTCTAGCGGCTCCAAGCTCTGTTCAGCAGCTGCAGAGAACCGCTGCTCACCAGCTGATGGGTGCAGCGCACCAAAACTCAAAGTTTGCCTGGCCACTCGCTTTTTCCAAGCAAGTTGAAGACCACTGTGGAGCCTTCAACATGGGCAGCTGCCCCAGGCTTCAATGTGCAGCCACGGAGAGCCTCTATCAACTGGGAGAGTCTAGGTTGCCTAGTCTAATATTTTTAGTAAATTTTCCAGGTATTCTGTCCAATCCAATTCCAATTCACCTCAGAAGCTCTCTGGAGCTAAAAGTATAGCATCCATAAGCAGAGACTGAGTTGAAAAAGTGGGGAACGTTAACAGGGAGGCATGTCCTCAGAAATTCAACTCAGTCCATAGAGCTATGAGGCTAGAGTAACCCATCCTGGACTCTCCCGTCAATACTATGGAGAATAGAGGCATTTTATTTTAAGTTTGTGATGGTCCAAATAGACTATAGTCTACATAGTTTTCTATGATTGAAACAGTTGAAACAATGGTGTTCTGTTCCAAAGCCAGAAAAAATGGATGCTTATAATACATCATTCTCCATTTTGTGTACTAGATTAGATATTTCAGGATCTTGCCCTACAACTTTATGAAATCTTGGTGTTTTAGCGTCAAATCTCAGAAAATTATGGCATATCCATTCAAAATTGCTGATGATATTTCAGGTAAGAACAATGAAATCTTATAACATTTATGATCTCATATGTATGCAACAGACCCATATGAATATATAAAAATTAGATTGTAATTGTAAGTATCTTTCTTTTTTAAATTCAATAAGTAAAACTATCATCACACGCATATGTAACTAGCTCAGAAATCTTACCCACTGAATGGTTATCAATGATTCCTTCTCACCAGCTGGAACCAAATATCAAATGAGGTGGTGTTAGAATCAGTGCTGGAGGTTAAGTTCTCCACAATTTTTAAATTTATGATTTGGTTGAAGGAATGGAAGGAAAGCTTATCAAATGTGCACATAATACAAATTAGGTGGCAAACCTAATATGCTAGAAGACAGAAATAAAATTCAAAATTATTCTGATTGCCAAGTGAGCTGAGCATAACATAAGGATATTTAAAAGAGACAGCTTCAAAATTCTTACTTTAGGAAACCGAAATTTCATATACAAGTAGATTAAGAGGAGGATTGTCATATAATCCACAATCCTTCTAGTTCTAAAGGAAGAATGGTCCAAAGGATGGGTAGTATGATTGAATAATGCTTTCTAGCCTTAGTTCTGTTCACTTCACAAAAATGCTCCATCACCATCATGTCCTTCCCAGAAGACCCACTCAGACAGGCTGCCACTGGAGCAGGTAGTTCTGCAAAATACCTTGGTGCTGTCATACAAGGCTTTATAAGTAAATCACACACACAGAAGCTCAATGAACTAGTAATTTATGGGAACTAATAATTCCAATTTGTATTTTTGTTGGTCTGACCCCATTTTGAATATTGTGCCTAGGCATCATTCTTATAAGGATGAATATAAAATGAAATCAACTCAGAAAATAGCAAGAAAGTTATTGGTGATGAGAAAATCCATCCTATCTAGAGACCCTATGGAAAACCATTACAGAATAACAGAGTTGGAAGGGACCTTGGAGGGTCTCCTGCTCAAGCAGGAAACCCTCTATCTTTTCAGACAAATTGTTGTCCTATCTCTTTTCAAGAACCTCCAGTGTTGGAGCACCCACAGTTTATGAAGGAAAATCATTCCACTGATTAATTGTTCTAACTGTCAGGAAAATTCTTAGTTCTAAGTTGATTCTCTCCTTGATCAGTTCCCATCCATTGCTTCTTGTTCAGCCTTCAGGTATTTTGAAAAATAGGTTGGCCTCCTCTTTGTGGCAGCTCCTTAGATATTAGAACACTGCTATCATATCTTCCCTAGTCCTTTTAATTAAAATACAAATACCCAATTCCTGTAACCATCATTCATATGTTTGAGCCTCCAGACCCTTCATCATTTTTGTTGCTCTCCTCTGCACCCTTTCTAGAATCCCAAGATCTTTTTTATATCATGGAAACCAAATTGTACTGTACTGTACTGTACAGATATGGATGGTTTGTCTTAATGATTTTAAGGCCAGTTCCAAATGTATGATTCTAAATACTGGCAATTCTCTGACTATTTCTACCCACATGATGGATTTGACACTATCAGCAGGTTTTAGATCTCATCAATGATGCAGTGCCCTCTTATGAGACCCCAAGCTTCTGAAGTTTGCATGGCCCCAACTGTGTTGTCTTTTAGGAAAGCCTTGAAAATATTACTTTTTCAGCAGTCACTAGGGTAGGATATTGTCTGACTCCACTTGCTGTCTCTCTGATATTAGTTATTTATTCTTTTTCTCTCTGACTGTTGAGTTTTTGCTGCTGCTGCTGATCTGTTTCTTCATATTGTTAAATGCCATGTGAAATTGCTTTAGAATTTTGAAGAAAAGGAAAGGCTTCTTCATTTTACCAAGCAGTTCTGTCCCCACATTGAGTTCATCCTTAATTCAAGAATTCATTCTGATCCAGAAATAGCAGCAAAATCAGAAGCTTGGTAGATGGTGGGAACAAGAATAAGGCCCCAGAAGCCTGCAGAAAGGTTAGAACCTCACTAATTATGCTGCACATCCACTAATTAGATTAAAGAGAGGTATCTTTTTCTTCCATTAATTAGATTAAAAGAAGTTGCTCAGAAAAAGTATTAAAATGCACAGCTGCCAAATGGATTACTAAATTCTCATTTAGCCCCTGACTGCAAATTGACCAATCCAATGCTTTGTTAGGGAAGCATTCCAAATTGCAAAACAAAATAAGCATTGGGCACCTTACATACCAATCCTGAAAGATTTACGTACCACGTTTGCCCGAAAATAAGACCCTGTCTTATATTTTTTTGAACCTCGAAATAAGCGCTTGGCCTTATTTTTGGAGAGGTCTTATTATTTTGGGGCACATGGAGCAAGATGGGGCTCCTCTTGCCGCCTTACCCTATTTCCAGTTCTGTGTTTAAATATTTTTGGGGAGAGCTTATTTTCAGGGGGAGACTTATTCTGTTATTTTGAGCACATGCGCTCAAAAGCCCAATTGGGCCTATTATCAGGGGATGTCTTGTTTTCAGGGAAACAGGGTGTCTGATATTTAAATCAATCAAGTAGTCAAGAATCTTCACATGAATTTTCTTTGAGCACCAGCTCTCCCTCAATATGTTACTCTTTTTCTTTTCTCACCTCCTTCTGAGTGCAGCCTCATTTATGCTTTTTAAATAATTATCTGTGAATCTATTATCTATTATCATTGCCTTTAAATTTAGGCACCAGTTGTCCTTAATCTCAATGTATTTGAAAGCTGTTACCAGACATCTTGGACTAAGTACAACCCATTAATTATTCTTTGTTTTTGCTTTATGATGGATCTAAGCAGAAGAATAAAGCAAGAATACACTGCGCTCCTTCCTATTTTTCTCCAGACCCAATGCCACTGTGTAGTAGGTTGAATTTAGAGAGAGTGACTTGCTTAAAGTCAACCAATAAGTTTCTGTGGCTGAGGATGCCTGGGAGCCTGGGTTTTCCCAGCCCTATCCCAACATGCACTTAAGGGTCTCCTTAAATTACCTAAATTTTATTTATAATTAGGAATAATTAAATTTTCTAATATGAACATTAAAAATAGCTCATAAAAATTCATCATACAAATCTTAGGCAAAAGGAGTTGTAAGTCCACCCATTTGGAGAGGTCAAAGTTGGGAAAACTGTACAGTACTAAATTCTCCTGTAAGCAGTACAAGTAAAGGTTGCACTTTTTTAATAGTCGGTCTTCAATTCAGAGTAACACACTAGTAAGTGTCACTGAATCTAGTCATTTTTAGGCAATGGAACTATGCAAAACATCTCTGCTCTGTACCACACAGTTACAAAATCTGCAGCACCTTATGTAAATCCTCTGTAATAATGCATTCTTTTTGATTTAGAACTTGAAGAACTCTGACAGATAATAGCAACAGTTCCTTTTTGTTGCATTTCTTACAGTAAGGTAGAACTTACGTGAATATTACATGTTAATAACCTATTAGTGATTGGTATTTCTGGCAGGCGCTATGAAAAAATGAGTCTGAAGAAGAATAGTAGCTGTAGTAATAGAGGTAGTTCTTGATTTGTGACAATTGGAACCAGAATTTTGGTCATAAGTCATGATGGTTGAAAGCAGAAGCACTCACATGACATGGACATGAATTTATGACAGCAGTTGTTAAGCAAACTGTGTGGTTATAATTGTGAACCAATTCTCCCGAATGGACATTTTTTACTGGAAACCAGCAAAAAATCATTGCAAATTGTGGTCACATGATTGTAGGACACTGCAACAAGTTGTAAATGTGAACCAGTTTCCAAATGCCCAAAATTTGGCTATATGACCTTGGGGGAGGGTAGTGTGACATTTTTCAACAGCCAAGAGTGCAGTGCAGGCTGTAAAACACCCCATCCGAGGTGATCGTAACTTTCAACAGTCATTGAATGAGTGGTCGTAAGTCAAGTACATCTCATGGCATCTGTACATCTCATGGTAAGGGCTGGTGTCCCTTGGCTTGGAACTTTTAGTGTCTGACTTTAGACTGTAGGAAATAAGGCCCTAAAAACTTACTTTAGGTATAGTCACAACTCTATTGCTCATTTTTATACATGCACAAAGTAACAGAACAACCGCTAAATGAATGGTTTTAAGTCCTGTACCTGTACTTCTTTTGCAACAATTAGAATGGATTTCATGGCCTATTCAAGTCCTAATACAATTTAATCACTTTAGCATATTCTATTTTCTGACATTGGCAGGGAATAATTTCCATATGACATTTCAGATGATTAATTGAAAATAACAGAATTGAGTAAAGAAATACAGTAAACATCAACTTCTCAAGGATCATCATGTTGGTTGGGAATTGCAGATACTGCACTGGAGACCTTCCAGGTTGGGAAAGATTGATTTAGATTTCCAGACTTTTATTTTCTAATCCTTCCAGGCAAAGTTGCTTTTCCAGAGTAGACAAAATCATGTAAATAAGGACTGATGTCAGTTTTGGTTTCTTGATTCTCAATTTTGGTAATATGTTAATTATACTTCCACTGTGCTGTGGAACACAGCCTTTTCTTGCAGAACAAAATTACCTTACATCAATGAGCTTTTGGAAACTGTTAAAGAGAGAGTTCTTCCAGGTGCTATCATGATGCCTGTAAGCTTCTGTTTTAAACTGAATTTATATTGAATGTATTGTTATTGTAGAGGCTTTTATTATTTACATATACTAGAGATGTTTTAATTGCAGGTAGTCCTCGGCACAGACTGTTCACTTAAGAACAGTTCAAAATTATAACTGGCTCAGTAAAAGTCACTTACAATGATACAGGCTAAATAAATGTGTTTCAGTCTAAGAAAAGCACCATATGTACTGCAAAGAAAATCACCCTTAATTAAGAACTCCCCCACCCCGCCAAAGAATTATAGGCAAAGGCACCTCCTAAGTCAGTCTAATTTGCCAACTCCCAGCTGAAACCAAACCCAGAGATCCACTGTTATAAATGACATTTGCTTATGTGTATCTTGTGTGCAATTTGGCCAGAAACGACATGTCTCTGGACAAAAAGCAAAGCAGAACAACTAATTCAATAACTACTGATTTGTCGTAAAAGGGGCATTTCTTCTGCGTCTTTGAGACTGAGGCATCTAAACAATGTATATGAAGTTCATGACTTTCCACCTGTGAATTCTACATACATTTTTCTAGAGTTCTCACTCATTGCAGTTACATCCTCTTCCTTTCTAAAGTCTGTTGCCTTTTAAATAAGATCCACCTCTATTCTGTGAACAATAGCTAGCCCACTGCTGAGGCAATTAGGGGCAGAAATGCATGCCTTTCTTTGGGGAAAACACACGGATGACTCAAAATGATCTGACCCACATATTGTTTTGCTAAAGGAGATTTTTACAAGACATCCAGAAAAAGGAAGAAGCTTTGCAGGCTGATTCAGTAGCCTATTTAATTACAAGTAGTTGTTGATGGTGGGATGCTTATGGTAGCAGAGAGGAAGGAATAATGTGAGTATACTGAGTCAAAGCCTTTGGGTAGCACGGCTTTGTAAACCACTTCTTCCTGGCTAAAGATGATAAATAAGCATCTCAGCCAAATTTAGTATGAGGAATGCTCCTACATGGAATCCAACAGGGGACCTTGTCACAAAACAAACCCAAAGCAATCCTTGGCTACACTCCCCAGTTAACTCAGGCAATATGTTTTAACTGTAAACAAACCACAGAAGTACAGCTTGGA
>JANHZT010004447.1:69750-80204 GCA_032468215.1 Stegonotus admiraltiensis | reverse complement strand
TTGGAATCTACACAGTCCAGTGGGAGGACAAGCCAAACTAGGAAAAATGGCAAGCAATTCTTCTGCAGAGCCCTGGAACTCTGCTGCCTGTCAAATGATATCTTTTAACCAACCTGAAACACTTGATGCTATACAAACTTTTCCCAGCTTGAGAAAAGAAATGTGACACTCTTCTATATAGTGAAAGAGAAACTATCCTTAATTCAAAGGATTTGATTTAGTTTTGCTTTCACTTACAGACTGAGCAACAAGAAGAACTTAGAAGCTGATTTTAATTCAATGTCCACAGCCAAATGGGTAAAATTCCATCATTTCATTTCAGAATAGGCAGAATTTCACGTGTAATTTATTTCCCCATAAATTTCACACTTAAAAGAGTTCAAATACTAAGCAGTCTGCTGGATTTCACAGCTGCTCAAGAGAGGGGATAGTACCCATTTCTTTAGCAATGATCCATGTTACATGGAAAAACCATGTCAGCTATGCAAAATTTCTTACATGACACAGGCATAAGAAAAGTTGTAATAGGGTATGTTAATTATCTGAGAGGTTCAGCTGTCATGACAAAATCTCCAGTGTGTGCTGTGGAAAAGGAACACCAGTGAATAATGCATGGGTGAGTAATCTTTGAATTCCACCCCTCAAGTTTCACTTTCTTATTGATTGGAAAAGATAAATACACAAACCTGTAATCTAACATTAAATGGACTTTACACAATTTTAAAAGCTTAAGAGACCACGAGCCAAAATCTAGAAAATGTAGTGTGGGAAGTTTCTAATGTGTAATCTTCCATGAAACGTTTTCTGCTTCCAAAGTATGTTAATAATAATCAATAGGTGCCAACTCCAAATTTAGCAATTTCAAAGCAATCTCTGGAAAAGATATATATCACTGATGATATCAGATTGGAAGTTAAAAATAGGAGAATATGCAGTTATGGCAAAATCAATAGCATATATATGTAGTAAGTTTAACCAAACTTATGCAAAAATCACTTCTGCATATATTATGCAACAAGGCAAATTTAAGCATTTAGAATATGGTTTTAAGGGGGGGGAGAACTAACCAAAGAACTGAAAGATTCTTTCATAAAAATATGAAAAATTTAAATGTTTATAAATATTATATAGTATATCAGTCAGTCATGGAGAAAATCTGTCTATGTGGTTGCTAGGAATCAAAAACAACTTGATGGCATATAATCAATCAATCTCACTCAGAGTACAAGAGGCAAGTTAGAAACTAAATATTAACCTGTAATGTTTTTAGCAAGTTTTCTTCTTTCTTGGTAATTAGTGTTCCCAGGTGTTTATTAATATGAAGTATATAAGATAAATATGAATGCCCTTGACTGAGACATTTTCAAACGCAAATTACTCTATGCCATTTCTTTATTACATTTGTATCTTGCTGCAATCAATTTGACTCTCAGCAACTTATACAATAGGAATTATTTTAATTGCACAGGAAATTGCTCCAAACCATGCTTCATCTGCACTTAAGAAATCTGGAACGCAAAGCAGTCTTGTATACTTGATAAAGGGCAATTCTAGGTTTGTGTCTATATAATTTGTGATATGACCTAAATAAGATATGTAATAATCAGAGCTATTCTAAATTTCAAAATTAAATTCTGTCAAAAATAAATGCATTACAATGTATAATAAGAGCGTTATTCTTTGGAGGGCCTGAAATATGACCCTAATAGATATAAAGACCTTAAAATAATAAAGGTGGAAATACTCATTGTGGCATTGTGTATAGATTTATAAATATATCTTTCTGATTTGCAGGATATGGAGGATGTCAAATATTGCATACTGGATTATTCAAGAACAGTGCCATATAATTTGGAAGCAGATTGTCATATTAAAACTTCTCTGTATATAAAACATGCACATTTTTTTTCTTGGCAAAAATGCCAAAGTGATTTTCCATTTCCCCATAGGATTTCCCACCCCACTCCCTAGAAAAAACCTGTCTTGATGTCTTCTCATCCAAAGACCAAGCAGGTCCAATACTGCTTAGCTTTTTCAGACCTGCCTGACTTGGCCGGGTGCTACCGCCCAGCCACAGTTCAAGTTCAGCAAGGTATTATTGTGAAGGAAGTGCACAATTGAAACACTAAAACCATACATGAAGCTCCTCCTTGCTTCTGACAGTCCAGACAACTCATTTTCAAAAACCATTAAAACGCATTAAATTGAACCAGTAAGGTTTAGTTTAATAGTTTATTTCAAGCCCTTGGTTTCAAGCACACCTAAGCCACATTCCCTAAAAAGCTTTACAACAATGGAACTGATTCAAGTTGTGACACATTCTTGAGGCATAGCAAGTATTACGGTAGTAATGCCTCAAACACCTAGCCATCTTTTCATCATAGCAGCACAGCTGTGGTATACCAGTAGTGAGCCAGCTTTTGCTGGTTATGTTTATGCCACTAAGCACTACAGCAATTATTTTCCATGACCAAAAGGCTTTCTCATTCTGCACTGACACATCTAATCAAGCACTAACCTTGAATAGTGTCATGAAAGCATTAAAGGTCTGCTGAAACAATAATAATTAAAATTAATGCTGGAGATGAGGCCCGAGTATAGAATCTTAAGGCTTTATTATACAGGCATATACTCTGCCCGTAACAGAGGGAGCAGGAAAAGTCTCATTAGATATTGATGCTTCCAAATGCTGATGGAAAATAGAAATGCAGAAAGTTATGGAACACCCTGCTTTGTTCTTTATGCAGGCTTAACAGCAGCTCAACTATAGAATTTTCCAAACTTAAGATTTTTTCTGCTATTGTTACTTCGCAAGAATGATAACCAACTTTGTGACCCTAGAGAATATACACATTATCTCTCAATATCCCTATGGACAGCTTCAAGTGTTACAATTTGCTGGAACAGAATCTAATACCAACTCCTGTTTAGCAATGTGATAATCCATGTTCTCTAAAAACCATTGTCATCCAAATCAGCTCATAGACTTTTCCGACAGCTTTCTTTGCTATAAACAGGTATAAAACAATCTGCTTCCTTTTTCTCAATCAAGATTTGCCTGTTTAATGTTTATTGCTTGCCAGATATAGTATTTCTACTTCTGTATATCTCTGAACGAAGTAGTAGACGGAAATCTAACCATCTGTGCCCATTGGTGTTTCAATTCACCTTTCAAATGATTTCTTCTTTTATTTTTAATCTTTTTGCATGATGATATTTTATATGAATTTATATTTATATAAAATATCCAAGGCTGAATTATTGCTTATGCACACAAGCACTTGATGTTTCTGAATTCAAAGTACTACAAAGTTCAATACTCCCATTTGTTGTACAAATTCTTTATCAATGTGGATAAGGACTTTGAATGATAAAGAATTTGTATTGCTTGCCAGAAACTAGGTATCTCCTTCATTATCTTGTCCATGTCTTTCCTTGTATGTCTCATATCACTATCTAGCAGTCCTTACGTCTCTTAGTTATTGCCTGATTCTATTCAAATAATTCAAATTCTTAGGAAATACAGTATCACAAGGCACTAATGCTTAAAATACACCATGGCCATCCTAAAATGTTCCTGAAAATATTACATAATTTGACCATATTAGTCAGTCACCATACTAAGGAACTGAACTAGCTAACTAGCGAAATGTTTCAAACCAACAAGAAGTCCATTTGCCATGACTCAATTTACAGACAACTCCACCTGGATAACTGAGAATCTTCATCAACATGTTTCATCTTTTAGTTCTCAGATTTCAGATCTCAGATCAGATCTCAGATAGTTCTCAGATCTCAGATGTGGAAGGAAGAAAACATTATTTTTCAGTATATACTATCCCTATGGAATACCTTGAAACACAAGGAAATTTTGTCACCTATTTTAGAATAGCTACTAATTATTTTCTTTTAGAAAGCATCTAGTTCCTCTGACATCACTGAGTTTTTGTACTGTCTAGGTGCTGTGGTTTTAATTAGACAGGGTATTGAATATATGATTTTGTTAGATAGTGTGTCAACTGCTACAAGTTTACATGGGATTGAGAGTTTATAAATGTTACAATAAACAAATATACTGTGTTTGTTACATTATAATAATTTTTAGACCATCAATATCTGATGTTTTTAATACATAGCTTATTATTTCTAAATTTATTAACCCAGATCTTTTAAAAACTTTTATGCTGAAGCCCCATCACATAAAGAAATCCCAATAGCACATTTAGAATTTATTTTGGTATTTCAATATATTTTACCCCTCTTTAAGAAATTTATCTCTTTCAATTCTGCACATTTGATAGGGGCTCCCAGCATTATTTCATGTAAGTCTTAAAGCAAAATGTTAAGGTGGTTCAATCCCAAGATCACAACCTGAATACCCCACTTAACATCTTATTCCATTTTAAGTAGGAGCTGCTGATCAGCACTCTTTTGCGTATGATTAAGACAGTTGTGAATCCACTGAATAGACATGCCACACTAAACATCCCTGCTAATCAGATATTATAGGATTCTTGATAGACTCAAGATTTATATTATACACGCAGAATTTGCACAATCTGCAAAGGAGGCGCTACCCACTGAAAAAAAAAGTACTGCACAGTTAAACTGCCAAGACTTGTTCGTGAGAAGTACATGCTGACATCTCATAATCATTGCATGTTTTCTAAGTGCTTAAAAATCACGTTGTAATTTATTTTTTAAAACATTTATAAAGCTACCAAGTCTGGGAGGCTTCCAATCAGTGATCTACCCGTGAATATATATATTCATATATCAATAGGAAGCTGTTGTTTTATAGATTCTCCTTTTTGTGAAATATACAAAGTTTGCTGTCTTTTAAATTTTTCCTGTTTCACCTAATCTCCAGGATTCCTCATAGGTAACAAAGGTTCCACTATACTAACACTAAGTTCTTAAGTATCTTAGTATGCAATTTATCTGGTCTAGAGATATCTAAATTTATTCAAGGTCAGTTTGTATCCTCTGCTTCTATAAAGCTCAAGTTGGAATCCTCCTTTGACTGCCCACGTATTTTCAGTGTTAAAGAAAACTGAACCAACATAGTTCTATTTTTCTTCATTAATCTGTTATCGTGTTGCTGTCTTCATTCAGTAGCTAATAAAGTTTTTTCCCTCTCTTTTATTTTGAACATATTTGGAAAAGTCTATTTTGTTGTTCTTTGCCTCCTCGGTCAACTTCAGTTCATTGTGAGTTTTAGCCTTTCTGACATCATCTCAGGCTATTTTTGTGTGTGCCTACTTGATTACGTGTCCCTCTTTCCGTCTCCTTTATGTGACTACCCCCCTCCCCAGAACTTCACTGAGCTTTGTGTGCAGCTATATTGGATTCTTTTGCTATTTCCCATTTTCTTTCCTTTTTGGAACTGTTTACAGTTATGCTTTTAGTACAGTATATACTTTTTAGGAAGTTTAGTCAATGGGCTCTTTCCCCCATGTATTTACCATTGTTCTGAGTTTATTAAATGTGATTCCTTGAAGTCCAGATAATGAATTGAGTCCATGTTCAATTAGATGGGCATTTAATCCCTGCTCCTTCCACTTTTCTAATAAATCTTTTCTATATCAATCCTCTTCTATTCTTTTATAAGAAAAAAACTCTCAGCAAAAAAGATCAGGATTTTTTTTAAGGATCACACTTGGCAGTTTGTCTCCCAGCAAATGCACGGTATTAGTAGAAGACACTAGGGCTGTACAAATAATCTCAAATCTGCTGTTTGATGCTGAGGTAGATTTTCAACATGTTACTAAAACATTTGGATGGGTAGCTTCTGTTGAGAATGCCATAGAAGTCAAGCCTTCAGAAGGGTATGGTGGCTTGCCCGTGCTTGTAGTGCAGGAGTCTCAAACCCACATGCCACATATAGCTGTCCAAATAATTTTCTATAACCAGCAAAAATACTCTGTGAAGCTAGGGATACTGCCAAGCGAAGCTATGGCACTGAATGCAATGTGCTCCAAAAAAGAAGCAGTCTGACAGCAACACCTAGGCCTGAGTAAGCATGTCTCCTAGTAAAAGCAAGGCTTTATTAACTGGGCTATACAGCCACTGCCTTGGGGCCACCTTTGCAGAGCACAGTTACTTTCAGGCACACACACACACACCTGCTCTTGCGCTCCATGGCAGGTACTGCTTTTCAGGTAGCCCAAAACTCTCCAGCACCTACTGATAGTAGAAATGATTCTTTAGAATCTTGGCTTAGAATTATAAGGCAGGATAGATTTTACATTTCTGACTGCCATGGCTGGATGTAATTTAATACTTGATTGTTAACCATATTGAGCAATTTGATTTAAATTCAAAAGCGGGATGTACAGGACTTTGTACGATCAATAGAAATGGCTCTATTCAATTCTGTAAAACTATACTGTTTTAGAAACTTTAAAAACTACCCATGTGCCATCCAAGAGAGACAACATGTACCATTATGGAAGGGGACACTTTATTATTTTGACTTCCAAGGGCCGCAAGTGGTATGTTAGATGGCAATGTGAGGTCAAACAAATTTGGGGAAGTTTTTAAAAGTCAAAATGGGTGCACTGATTCACCAAGGTTTAATACATCCCCTTTGACTTTTACCTTTAACTTTATATGTTCTGAACACAGGGAGATTTCTCATATGCATATATAATTTGAGGCTAGGCCAAAGTTGTTTATACAACCAATTTCTTATTTTTAATTGCTGGGGGGGGGATGTGGTTCATGTACTAATATGCTTTTTGGCCAAATAACCTATCTTGACATAATTTGTAATAGTTCTAGGCTTGGCATTAGGTGGAAGCTTATATAAACATTGGATCCATACTTAATTTATCAATTAATCTTTTAAAATCTTTTACAAAAGTATATAATTAGGAATTAACTTTAACAAGAAGTTCTCCCTAAAGAGAATGTTCTTTGGAAATAGTTAACATCTCGCAGTTTTTCTAGTTTCAAACATGAAATTTGACAAAAAAAAATATTATTCTTTGCTCAATGGATAATTGCATTTATTCTTTCCTACTAATCATAGGTCTAAACATTTTAGCTGACCTCGCTTGCTTTATATTTTGGATGCCAGAATAATAACCTTCCAATCAAATCTCTTGTACGGTTAATAGGAAACAAGCCCTACTGCACTCAGCGCAGATTATTTTGCAAGGTGTACATTGGACTATGACCTTAATTCCAAACTTCATGCTGCAAGTCCACTGAGTGACAACCTCCAGCTTTGGTTTCAGAACCAGGAGAAGATGATTAGAAGCTGAGCTCTAGTTAAAGCAGATGGAAGTTTTGGCAGTGCACTGCATAGATAACCAGTAGCATGTTTCCTTTCTGGAGCTAAAAGAGAAAGGATGGAGTTGGCTTTGGCATTTTGCAATTCAGACAATTCAAGCTGATGCCTTCTTTTTATCTTGGAGTTGGAAAAGATATTCCTCATTTCTAAGCTAAGCCTTCTGAAGCACAATGTGCTTACAGGTCTCCTCTCTACCTCCAAGTGACCCTTTATTTAACACAGAAGCAAAAGTATATCCATTTCTCATCAGTGCGTTTTAAATGCATTCTAAAAATGAGTTTTAAATAACTTGAAACATATACTGTATCAAGTTATAAGAATATGCTAAACACTTCATCAAGGTATTATTTTTCTTGATGTCAGTCATGAATCTACCGTACTTAACATTTTTCTTTCTCTTGTGACCAGATCTACTGCCAACATTCTCTTGACCAACCAGATTCCAAATTTTATTCTGATGGTACTCAGAAACATTTAATTTGGTGTTCTACAACAAAGCAAACTACACCCATAGATATGTGGTGGACAAAAAATTTTGGTAAAAATTTGACCTTTTCACATTCTCAAAAAGTAAATTACTTTTCCCAGAGTGCAGTATTTGATCCAGTTAAACAATCTACCCATTTATCATCAATCAATAGAACTAATTTATGCAGAAATTATCCAAGCCACCAAAACTTATTTAAAAAAACCAAAAACGGCAGCCACAGCACTTCAGAGCGAAGAATCTAAAAATACAGGGCTATCCTGCTCTGACTAAAAACTTATGCCTGTGAAGAAAATGTTAAGTGGAATGCTTATCCATTTTCTCTTTGGTTTAATATAGTATACCTGAATTATAGTTATACACATGTCTATGTTGTGAGTTTCAATTAGCTCAATTGATCAGCTGAAACTGGAATTTGTTCCCATGGTAGCCTTGCTGCAATATTTCTTTATCTGGATCTTCACAGCAAAGTGGTGGGAAGAGGAGGGGGGGAATGACAAATATGCCATGCAGAAGTAAAATCCAAAGTGGCCATCGCAGTGTGCTCCACTTGATGAATAAAACTGATGAAGCTCATTCTTTTTCATTAACCAATATTAGTTGCGTATTATGTGTAATATCAATTGATAACCTACAGTGCATGTCCAATGTAAGCTAACAAGTTATTCTGGTTATTTGTTTTGCTTCTAATTATTGTTAGGGATAGGAAATCAGTATTTAAATACATCTCACTCATATCTGAAGAATGTATGTTCTTAATCGTTCATTTGTTTTAATACAAATTTAAATTGATATATAAGCAGCATCAAATAATGAACACTAAAGAATAGTAAGGCTGCAAGGGACTAGGTTTAGAAGCTAAGGGCTTTATTCAAGGCTGTCTTCACCCATATATTAATTTACATCAACATTTCATATAAATCAGTTTGTATTTTAATACCATCCACAAGGAGAATGCAAGTCTAAAGACTTCTGCCCTGTTCAAAACTTTTATCAGCAGCACTAGCTAGTTAACAGTAGCTTAAAATATCTTAGATAAAATCATTCATTTATGAAATCCAGCCACAATCACAGCATTTTTGTGCCTCACAAAATGAGAATATTGAATAAAAGATAAAAGATAAAGGTGTAACAAATAAAACCCCATACATAGCATCAGATCCCCAAAAGCTTGCCAGAAAAGCTCTGCCTACAGCTTTTACTAGAAGACAGACAAGGTTGGGGTGAATCTCCAACTGATGGACCAGCCCCATCACTGAAAGAGACTTCTGGACTTTGCCCTGCTAATCTGTAGAAAATAATGGCTCAACCATCTGTTTTTCCTGGCATGACTGAAATGGTAACCAAGCCATAAAGGGCTTTTTAAGTAAAAAACCAGCACCAACTGGTTGGTGGTAGTTTGCAGCCCCAAATCAGAAGCAGCCCCAAGTAGACTACTGCATGTTGAAGTAGTCTAGTTGGGTGGTGAGCCACTGGAGTCAGGTCTTCTCATTCCAAATAAACTGCACCCGATGCATCATGTACATATAAAGCTGCATAAGGGCCTCCCAGGATGTGGCCTCAACCTGCTGATCCAGCAGGACCCGTGAGTCTAGGCAGATTCCCAAGTCATGGACTTGCTCCTTCAAAGCCAGGGCAACCCTATCTACAGACAAAACAGAAATGTATAGAGAAACCCTGGTGTACATAAGTAGCTGTAGAACAGTATGAGTCTGCTTTCTCCAATGCACAGCTTTCAGCTACCAGGACATGACTTGGATGGCAGCTTCAAGTGCAAGGGAAGTGTTCAGAATCTCCTGGATTACCTCCCCAGCAGCCCAAAAGAGTCAATGGGACAAGATTGCAGCCCTCAGGTGGTTGCAGATATCCTAGAGAGCACCTTATCCATTTCCTTGGAGATAATAGACCAAAAAGAAAATCAAGTAACCAAACAAGATGGTGCCTAGTCACCACAGAATCCAGACAATGATGAATTTGAGCAATTTTACAGTGAAGTCTACTGGAATTAGGCAGCCAAAATGTAAATAAATAAATGTCAAGCAAATTGGTCACAGTGGCCAGATGTTAAATCAACAGGATAAATCTTACCTCTGGAAAAGGGCCACCAGATAACAACCAGCCAATGTCATAAGGGAGGAGTAATAACGATACAGAGTAAGCTTGAACCTGTGCATGTACCCAATTTATTGCATAGAATAGATATATCTTCCTATTCAGATTACATACAATCCATCTATAATTTACGGACTGCATGGGATGAAGTAAATAATATGGTTATGCAAGGTATTCTTTGAAATAATAAAACAGCTGCATTCCTATAAAGCTTGTGCTACTTGAAAGCCTGTCCAGATTGTGCAAGCACACATCTATGCAAACAATCTACACTTCCACTGGGACTGCCAATTAAACAATCATGTATATACAGGTGGAAATAGACATGGACAACTTTCAAGGAATCATGTAAGTCTTGGATTTGACAGAACTGCTTTGGTACATGCTAAAAAAATGTTTTGCTCAAGTCTAGTAAATAAGGAGAACATTTTTAGTGCTGCAGCTCAGAAACAAATTTTTCTACAAACCAAGATCTGCTATATCTCCTGCGCGAGCTGCACTGGCTTCCTGTGGTTTTCCAGGTGCGCTTCAAGGTATTAGTGACCATCTTTAAAGCGC
>JANHZT010004447.1:46477-57713 GCA_032468215.1 Stegonotus admiraltiensis | reverse complement strand
CGCCCACCCAGTCACATTACCCCACCACCACCAAGCCACGCCCACAGAACCGGTAGTAACAAATTTTAGATTTCAGCACTGGGGTGGACCCTTCCCCCAAATAAAGCCATTGTACCATCAGAGATCTGCAGGATAGTCTGAAAACAAGTAACAAGGCATAACAATAACCTCAATAAATTGTTATGGGATCTCTTCCTACCCACTTGGTGTAGGAGAACAGTTTTGTCTTCCTGGAACTGGATTGTGATTTCCTGGGGACCGGAAAATAGACCCTGATAAGGAGGGGCTTAGCTGGATGATACTGAAAAATAGTGAAAAGGCGATTTTTGCCAGATGCCTCCACCTCACTAAAAATTCAAGCAGTGATCCATCTCCCTCTTGTCTAAATGGATACCTAGAGGCATTCTTCCTACATTTCACCTCTGTATAACTATTTATGATACCTGCATTTTACCAACAGCTTTGACAATTTCTTAGTTTAGGAGAATGTATAGTTACAGCTCTAGACCTGGAATGTAAAATATACTGTAGTGCATGGATAAAACACAGCTACAAGTAAGAGCTTGAGCCTTAAGCTTCCAATTTACACAAGTCTTGGCTATTCATACAGAATGCTGCCTTTTGTGTGTGTGTACTATATGTAACCTTTATACATAGCAGGCAGTCTCCATGTATGCAAAATGATCACCGAAGTGGGAGAAGTGGCAGTAAGAAATCTGTGTGATAATTAACCATTGTGCAATAGCTCTTGCACTCAGAAATTCTACAGGCCTTTTTTTCCATTTATGCTGCTTTGGAAGTCCATTAAGAACCTGACATATTTGCTGAGGAAAGGTTGATGGATCTGGGGGTCCATCTGGCTATTACCTCTTGCTGCCTTTTGTTTCATCTTCCTTATTACTGCACATTATTCTGTATCCTTGGTGTTGGGGAGTGGAATCCCATATGTGCAGCCGTGTCTCTATACTCACCCCAACCCAAACCTTTCTGATACCCTATACAAAGGGGAAACCTCTACTGAATGATGAAGACCAAGTAGAACCTCTCTTCTCTCTTTTATCCCCAAAGCTTCATACAATAAGGCACCTGTGTTAGATGTTTGCAGGTGCTGCACAAGATAATATTATTCTAACTAAAGCAAATAAAGTGGAATGATTACCTTCCATGATTTGGAAATTATACTTCTATTGATGCAGTCTATAACTGCATTTATCTTTTATGCACTCAGATCACACATTTGGCTCTTATTCAGTTTGCAATCAATGACTATTCCAAAATATTTTCCACAAGCAGGATTACCAAGCCAGATACTCCTCATTCTATATCTGGGCTCTTGATTTTTCCCCTCTCTATTGAGTATTGCATTTATCTCAATTTCTTTCAGTCCAGTTTCCAACCTATCATGCTTATTTTCAATTCTGAGTTAGTAGCTATTTGACCCAGTTTTGTATGATCTACAAATCTGATAAGCATTCCCTCCAGCTCTTCAATGAATAATTATGTAATATAAATATTGCAAAGTAAGGGACTCAATGTATTCTGGACCTCTCTCCAGTTTGAGGAGGATTCATTGAAAAACTCTCTTGAATTGTGATTTTTTTGAGCCAGCTGTATATCCACGTAATTGTCATGCCATCTAAATCACACTTTGCTTGCTAATAGGCATGTCATGGCACAGTTTGTCAAATGCTTTGATGAACTCAAATTATATTATGTCTACAATGTTCTCACAATTTATTAAAGCAGATACCCAAGCAAAAATAAGATAACATTAATTGATAAGATTTGTTCTTGACAAATCCATGCTGCCCTCTGCTAATTACTGTACTGCGATGAATTAGAGACAGATTGATCTCTTTCTGATCTACTTTAGAATCTTTCCAGATATCCATGTCAGACTGGCCTGTAGTTTGCTGGATTCCACCCCCACCCCCCAACATTTTTAAACAACCATTTCTTCCTAGCATGCGGTCACAGATAATACAGAAAGGTAGAGCCAGACCATCAGTTGTCTAGTACCTTAGGATACAGTTCATCTGAATCTGCAGATTTAAACTCATTCAAAAATAATATTCAAGCTTCAATCCTTCTCCTTCACCTCACTTTTCACAGTTACCTGATGGAACATATTTCTATCAGAAAAAAATGAATAAAATACAAGTCAATAAACTCTCCCTTTAGTTATCTATTAAACCATTTGCTGTCTTCACTGAAGAACAATATATAGATTGTCTTTTTTTAATTTCATAACTAAATAAGGTACTGCTATTCTTAGCATCCTTCATTAATTTCAGTTTATTCAGAATTTTTGTTTTTCTGACACTTATTCTAGAGTTTCAGGCTACCTTCATTTTCCTTTATAATTTAGCCTTCTTTCCATTTCCCATGTATGCCCATTTTTTTCTAGATTTTAACAGATTTCTTCAACTGTCTTTATTTTTCTGTTATTAAAATTGGTTGCAATTACTGTGTGTTTTTAGTATACAGTATATATTTTCTTTCTTTAGGAACTCTGACCCCTCTTTTTGCGTTGATTATATTTATTTCAGAGTTTCTTAAAATCTGCTATTTTGAAGTTCAAGACATGCATTTGATTATATTCCGTTTTACTTTTCCTTAAAATCAAGAATTCCAGCATTACATTTCCCCCTATAAAATCCCTGCTATTTTCACTTGACTGTGAAGATCCTCAAGCGTCTTCCACTCTTCTCTGACAGTGAAAAGTATCATCATAAAAGTCAGGAATTTCCTGGCAGAATCCTGCTTTAGTTCTTTTCCAACAGATACTTGGTGTAAAGTTTCCCATCATTAGAACCTTGTGTCTTTTAAAAAGAGCTGCAATTTTTTTTCTTAGTAGATTGGCAACAATAGCATAACAGTACTGCTGTTATTTGTTCTTCTACTTATTTTAATCCAGATCTTCTCAGCAGCACTGCCAGATTCATTCTCTGGATTTCTAAGTAGGAATGGAAACAGTTAACATACCATTTTCTCTTTCTCTTGTGTTTCTTTTGAAAATTTCTATCTTCTAGTCATATCTCTCAAACTTTTTTTGTAGTATCTCTCTTCTATTTGTATTAAATTGTATTTTCTGTACAATGAGCTCAAGTTCAATTTGCTTATTTGCCATGCTCTGAACATTAATAGTATATAGACGGAAGATCCTGAACATTATGAGCCAATATTCTTTCTTATTTCTTTTTAGGTTCAAGGGGCCTCGTTTGAGCAATACTCCCACTTTCTACAGCACCCAGGTTTTTACCTTTTAAAATAAACAGGCCACCCTTGATTTATCTGAAGAACAGCTAATCTCTGCCAGCTATGATAAAGCCAAAATAAGAATACAGTATATATCAAAGACAAGAAGACATAGAATTATAAACTGAAATTAGCTCCGTAACTGGTAACTCCCGAATGCTCACCATTACCATGAACACCTGTGAACTATCTGAGCCCATTGACTTCCCAGCCTAAGGAAAGAACTCTTCAGAGCTTGACATACAGGTAGTCCTTGACTTACGACCATAGTTGAGCCTGCAATTTTGGTCATAATTCATGACAGTTGTTAAGGTGGTCACCAATGACCGCAGCCATTTTTACAAGCTTTTCTGTGGCAGTCATAAAATGAATGCAGTAGTCATAAAGTGAACATAGAGGTCCTGAATTCCAGTTTGCCATGGTGCAGTTTTTGTCAGAAACCTGAAATAAATGCCACTTTCTGCCAAAAATGTCGTAAATCACAGTAAACCGTGTGATCCCAGCAAATGGATGTAAATGCAGGCTGGTTGCCAAGCACCCAAAATGTAACCATGTGACAGGGTACAGCCATCAGAACTTTGAATCCAGGTCATGTCCCTTTTTCGGAGTCCGTTGTAACTTCAAAGAGTTGCTAAGTGACTGGTTTTAAGTCAAGGATTACCAGCAATGTATATACTTATGCCCTTGTTTATGACAGATATAAGAAACACCTACAAATGAAAGACTATGGATACTAATCAACCTTCCTAATCAAACTTGCCACTCTTCAGCCAGATACAATTTTTCCAGGTCATCTTGTGCCAGCAATCCATGATCTAACTAGCTCAGACTATGGTCTAAGAAACCAAATTTCTTGCACCAACACTAACTTAATTCCAGCCTATTAACTAAGCCGCAATTGGTGGGGGTAACAAAATAACTTAACAGTTATATGATTTCTGACCCTTTCTAGAATGTTTCTCCTGGAATAATAGATCTTTATATATTTTGTCCTACTGAGATTTATTTACATGGGAACAGTAATTCTTTGTCTAGAAAGAATCTTACAATTTGTGCACAAATTCTGAAAATAAATTGGATATAATATTAATACCTTTTATTTGGGACTCTTCAGGCTTAAGGAGATCAATACCAAAGTAGAGGTCATTTTGGGGGGGTGGGGGGGTAAATGGGATTTTGTCTCCAAATCTCTTTGCTTGAAAATTCCATTCCTATTTATATAGAGGCGGAATTCAATAAAAATGTCTAGCTTGTTGTGCTTAGTTTTTAAATATTTACTCTAATTTCCTGCAATATAAATTACTTTAATGGTTTGGGTTAAGTTTCAGCAAAGAAAATAATACATGTGCTCTATGTTGATCTGGAGCTAAGAGATCTCTAAGGCATCAGAACTGGACAGTGCAGCAGGAACTGGTGCTGATGAAATCATGGGTACATTAAGCCCTCAGCTTTTACCTTGGTCAATATTATACCCTGTTTCCTCCAAAATATGACATCCCCTGATAATAAGCCCAATCAGGCTTTTGAGTGCATGGCAATAAGGCCAAGCACATATTTCAGGGTTCAAAAAAATGTAAGACAGGGTCTTATTTTTGGGAAAACACGGGTAGCTCGGTGCTAGACAATAGCAGGCACGTTTTCTAATCATGTATGTCTATATCTTAGAGCCTGATTTTGCTTATATTATATGCCATAAACCAAGACGAGAAACAACTAGAGAACACCACATAAGTGGTGAGCTCAGTGGTATTCAACTTAGAATAGCATCATTATTTTTGAAATTTCTTGCAAGAGGAAAAGATTTGCTTTCACATATGGCTCATAGATACATAGTACTCACTTCCTACAACTACCTTACTGATATGTCATTTTTATTCAAATATCTTCCAGTTCCACATCTAACAGAGAACCAACTACTGCTTTTGGTATGAACAAATTGATTGGTAACTGTTGCCATTAGTGTTTGCATTGGGGGTGTTTCAGTTTCCTTCTTCCCAGCTTTCAGGTTGGCTATTGCAAACACCTGGAATTTGCTATGGTTCCCTCACTCATGCCTTTAGTAGCCTCCACTCATACACAGTTCCCCCAGTTCCATCCAGCCTGTTTACCTGATTGCATCATTATTTACCTGATCTGACGTTTCCCAGTATTTATCCTCCCTGTGACTGGAGCTGCGGTGGGAGGGGGAATGTATGTGGTGCAGGAGTCAATTGTAAACTGAACCCAATCTTGATCAGTCACCAGGACCAGAGGTTTAGTTTTCCAAGCTTTTGGACTCATGTTGGAGCCCATCCTCAAGGAACCCTTCTCTACCGGGATACAGAGAACAATGTTTTCAGCTTCAAGGGAGAATGTAAAATCATTTCAATTCTTCACACTCCCAGGAAATTAAAAAAAAAAAATCTAGAACCTACATGTTATTTCACAAAAGTTGTAAAGAGTCTCTGGCTGCATGGTTTTGGGCAGGTTTTGGGCAATGTATCTGCAGGGTGTTATTGTGGATAAATTAGGAATCCAATTTCTGCCTGCACAATTACTATAGTAGGTGGGATTTTGAGGAACCACATTGCCTAGTTCAGCTTCCTTTCCAGCCGAAGGTTGATATGGGAGACATATGCAAAATAGTTGCGTAGCCCCTCTAACCCTCCAACTTATACTGCTCTAACAAATTTAATAATGTTTATGGGCTTTTGCGGCACAGCATAGAAGATTGTGGTCTTATTTTTCCAATCTCCTTAGTTTTTGAGGCGTTAGTGAAAACTAGGATGCTCTCAGAATGAAACTGCGTTTTTAGTATTATATTATTGAATTACTGAATAAAATAAAGATGTTTATATTCATAACAGTTTGTGTACAGTAAATTCACAATGGAACTGTGTGCAGTCAAACCCTATATACATTAATTTGAAATTGTGCCTTACTATAAAATGCAATTTCACTTAAGAAGGTCTACAGGGCTAAAATCCAAGGAAACTGGGGACTGCATAGAGAGCTTGTTGAGGCCCAGTTGGAACATACCCTACTGCCATCCTTAATCTGGTAAACAGCGGAGTTTAGCATAGCTGCCAAAATACTAAAAAAAAAAATTCCCCAAGAAAAAGTATTTGACCCCTCCACAAATGACAAAAAATGTATCTCAATCACAAAACTATTCATTTAAAATACTACAAGTATATAGTAATAATACTTTAAGAATACTGTATAAATAAGGATTTAATTGGACAGATGTTACACTTTTGCTTTAATTTTTTTGTAATTGGTGTAATCTTCTGATTTTTGCATAAGCCAAAAGGCAGATTATATTTTTAGCAACAAAACAAACTAATTTGGGTGTGGGTGTGTTAAAATATTATATTGCTACTTAGATTTGTTTCTCATTAATATACCTATGATTAGGTTTCTATGTCACATTATACTATTAATTATGGTTTATTACATAAAACCACATACAATGTGCTTACCATAAACCTGCTCCAGGCATCCTCCTATATTGTGGTTCAGATGTGGTCCTGGAACTTTACTGTCTTGTCAGCATTAGGCAAAGATGTTTTGATTTTCTCAGGCCTTTTAATATATTTGTATATTGATTTTAAGGAACTTAAAGGAACTTCTTTATCTTCATTGTTTAATTATTTATTTTAATTAGTAGTATTTCACTGTAGATCAATTGTTATTTAATAATAATAATAATTGGTCTTGGTCCTTTCTCCTATTTTCCCTATAACAACCAGTGAAGTGAATTACATAAGTTGAAATAATCAATCTCATCACCACTCATGTTTCCTTTCCAAGGAAAAAACATTCATCTTCATGAAAGAAGCTGCTAATAACACTCTAGCAAAGCTCCAAACCTGGTGACTTCCAGATATGTAGGGCTTTAATTCCCAAAATGCCTATCCAGTACAACTGACCAATTTTCCCCAGAGGGAAAATAAAAACATTTTCCAAAAATGACATAGCATCTTTATCTCTTTTTCCCCCAATATACAATGACTTTGCCTTCTTTTTTTAAAGGACAAACTCTGGCGGGTAAGCTTCCATTGAGATGATTACTTTTTCCACCAAACAGAAAGCAATTTCTACAAGCCTGCCTTTTTGACATTTCTAGTTCTTCCCATATAAAAAAGGCACATATTTTGTAACACCTGGAGAGACATATTCTGCACTTTTCACACCTGACAACTTTAAGATGTATGGACTTCAGTACTGGCTGGGGAATTCTGGGAGTTTGTCTGTCTGTCTATCTGTCTGTCTCTATCTATCTATCAATCTATCTATTTATCTATCTATCTATCATCTATCTATTCATCATCCATCTATCTATGTATTTATCATCCAGCTATCTATCTGCCTTGAGTAAATCAAAACATATTGCTTGCACTTGTGTCAGTAGCACCGAGGTGCTTCCAGTTTGGCGGTTTGGCTGGTGACATCACCGTTGCCCAGGGCACGCCCAGTTGGGGGCTCCTTTCATGTCTCCTGCAGCAGCTGGATGGAAATTCAACCCCACTGCATGGGAGCACTCAGGTCTCAAACATGGGCTTGCTAACCTCCATCCCAGTGTCCTAACCACACGAGCCCACCATGCTCCTTACCAAAACATATAAAAAGAGAAATCTAACAATAAGGGCAGGATAATACAGATATGTACAATTCTCCTAAGTAAAGATTCACAAACATTAAAAGGAAGTAAAGTTTCTGTTCCATAGGCAGTAATGAATGAGCAAGGAAGCCAACTTTTGACCACCTTGCTAATTCACTCAAAAGAGCAGCTATAGTGAGCTAGAAGGTAATTAATTTGTATTAAGCACGCTTGAATATGAGCCCTAAATGTAATTAAGAACTCAGTAGAAGCCACTCATTTAGGCGTCTTGAGTGGACTCTGGGGAGAGAGTAATCCAGGCTTCTCAGCTGGCAAAGGCCATTGGCAGCTGTACAAAGTATTGCTTTTGGGGGAGAATGGCCTATCGTTCCAACACAGTTTAAATTATACAAATGAATATATGACTAGATGTGTGTTATCAGACTGATGATCTATTCCAGTCACTTTTGCAATTGTCCCAAATACATAGTGCTTCTTAATGATGAGCCAGCCATATCATAAGTTATAAATAATTTATCACATTAATTTATCAAATTATTAAAAAATCATACATTTTCTTTCACCCTAATCTACCTTACAAACAAGTGAAATAACTGAAGGAAATTATTGGGAAGAAAAACCAGAAGAGAGCCCTATGTACATTATATTGAGCTCCTGAAATGAAAGATGGATAGAAAACAAACAAACAATTCTTTAATAATATGAGATGTCCCAGCAGCTGGATAAAGCAACACTTCCTGAAATTTGGCCTTTTACATGCGTGGAGTCTATAACTCCCAGCATGTTTCTGGAAATAGTCCCAATGCAGCTGGAAGATACTTATGTAGGTAATGATGGGTCAAGGAGGATGAAAGTCTAGTTATTTGTGATTCTTTTTTTTTTGCAACGTATGTTTATCTACAACCTATTTCCAGGATATTCCAAATACCAATAAATCAAATATTTCAGGTTGTGATACTATGAGGAACTTGTTTTTTGTAATTTTGAAAAAATGGGGAAAAAAAGAAGAATGACTATGGGAACTGAAGGACAAGGGGTGGGATCTGTTTTTATTTAAACATAAATAAGCTGAATGTAAAAGTACTAGGCATGCAACTTTTATTTCTCAGGAAAGGCTTTTCCTCTTAGATCAGTTGCTCAACCTCTTTCAAGGAAGAAGAAAATCAGGCCTTCTATGATGTGCAAACAGCTGATCAGAAAGAAGAAACTACTAGTTCAGCCTGATTTGCATCTGAACTAGAAAGATATGAAACTTCATTGAGTTCTCACAAGCCCACCCCCCACCCCCCCGCCTTTTTAACTCAGGTCGATTTGTTTGGACCTAAGGATGCCTCTCCATGATACCTTTGCCATGCATCTGTTTGATCACGTCATCATCGGTTTCTTAACTGAGCTTATTTCTCTGTCAGCTGTGGTTTCATCTCAAAATGAACGTTTAACCATTTTCCCTTCTGAAAGATGAAAGACTATGAAGGTATGTTGGTTCCTCATTAGGAGAAACTAGCATATTACCAGCATGCAACTTCTGTTAGCCTGTCCTCCAACATCACAGATGTTAAGCTGACATGTCTTCCTAAAATGCTATTATTTGATATGTGTTCTCAAAAAACAGAGATGGTGTCTTGATAGCTTTCCCTTCCCTATTATTTTGAATTTGCACCAACATGAAACAAGTATGTGAATGGGAGCCCTGATCCTGCCTTTCCAGTTTGTGATCACCCCAAAATCACTAGTCTTTGTGTTTCAAAAATCAGTTCAAACTGTTTGGGAAGAACTGGTAATAGAAGTTGTGGCTATGGAAGGATCCTTTTCTGGCAACACTGTAAGATAAATTATAAACTTCAAAAATATGTAATTTTGTTACACTTACATACAGTAGCTTTGCTTTTGGTAATTCCTTGTAAACTGCTGAGTCAAATTTTCTGAAGCTTATAATCAGTGTTAAAGCCATGTTCAGACAAACTGTAGTTTCTTAGTACGATGTGTGATTCCAACTGTATATAATGTCGGAAATTTTCATTTGATTTAGTTTTGCTAGTTATGTTATTATAATAATAATGACACCACCCAATTATTATAATCATTATAATATTACAAGGTTTTATTCTAGCATGTTGTATGACAGGGTCCCCAAATCCTGGTTCGTGACCTGGTGTCAGTCCACAGCCTGTTGGGAACCGGGCCATGCAAGCAGCAGGCGAGCGTGTGAAGCTCCATTTGCACAAATGGCGGGCATGCCTGTGTGAGATGTTTAAAGTTATTTTTCTTTAAGTAGTCCAGGGAGGGATGATGGAAGAGTCATTGCCAAAAAAAAGAATACAGGTAGTCCTTGACTTACAACCGTAATGGATTGTGATGGTTGTAGGACAGGTCACCCATTCAATTTTACAACTCTGTACTGTGGTCATTAAGTAGAGGTAGTAGTCGTAAATATGATCATAAAGTGGTTGCTGTGGTCATTAAATGAACAATGGTTTGCTATTTTTTGCCAAAAATAAGAAATAACTGTTGGTTTTCAGCAAAACTGTTGCAAAACATGATCACATGACTCTGGGACACTGCAAACTGCCATAAATGTGGGCTGGTTGCTAAGCACCTAACATGCATTTCTGTGAGTGTGGAGGTGGAGTGGGGGGACGGGACGGACAGCTATCAGGAGTGGGGAACCAAATCAACCTTCATGGGGAAGTACATTGTAACTTTGAATGGTCGCTAAGCGACCAGTCCTAAATCAGGGACAACCTATAAGCTTAAATTGTGTTTTGAGATGGTAATGCTTTGTCATTACAGAATAGAGTTTACCCAAGACACCCACACAGACACACGCAGTGTTTTAAGCCAGCCTGTAGCTTATTTTTAACTATGTGATTGGGGGATTGCAACCATGTGATTATTTCAACAGACTATTGCTTCAGCTCAGTCACACACTTCATAGAGAGCTGGATGCTTACAATAGATAGTACGTGATTCCCCAAGGAGTGAGATCTGAGAATCAGGGTGAGAAAAAGTAATACGATATAGTCACTTGAAGTAATTAAATAGAGTTCTTTATGAAATGGAAAGGAAACATGCTATTATGACTTTTTTCCTTTAGATTTCTTTAATTCAAAAACTGCCCAGGTTCAAATGTAATGGGAAATATGATAGTGTCTTCTACTCTCAATGGAACCTCACTTTTTTCAGAAAAAAATGAGCATATTCAGAGAGAGCCATTTCCTCTTTTAGTGTACAGATCTACTTATAGCTTTTTGGTTTTACTGAATGTAGCAACTATATTTGCTACATCCAGCCTATATAAGAGCCTTGGTGGCGTGGCAGACTAATGCACTATAATTTAACACCAGCTGCCTGCAATTACTGTAAGTTCGAATGTCA
>JANHZT010004447.1:14694-25507 GCA_032468215.1 Stegonotus admiraltiensis | reverse complement strand
CATATTCTTCTTATCAAATCCCTATGAAGTGGAGAAAAAAAACTCCTCACAGCACCACGGCCATAACCACGCCCCCTAAAAGTACTTGGTTTGAAAAGTCCTTTACTTAATTTTAGTTGCCACTCATCAATTGCAAACAGATGGATAAAAAAAAAAACGTTATTGAACTCGTGAGAACTTTTCTTGTACAACATGTTTCCCTGGACACAACGGTGAGGAACGCCATGGAGCTAGAAAGGTAAGACGCGGGTCCCACTTCTTGCCCGCTAAGCATGGGGCAGGAATCCTGCCATGCCTAGTGACTGGGGGGAGAAGAGATGGCAAGGGGAGCCACATCTTGCTCCACGTGTCTCGCTTCTCCCCTGCCCCACCTGCCAGAAATGAGTTTTTGTGAGACTCATTGCGCCACCGCCACTTCATGGAGCAGGACTCTGCAAGGCTTGTGCTGTTGCACGCATGAATGGCAGCACTGCCACAAGGTTCAACATACCGGCGCAGCCGCGAGTGGCAGGACGCCAGCTGTGCCGGTATGATGAAGCTTGTGGCGGTGCTGCAGTTTGTGTGTGCAACAGCACAACAAGCGTTGCAGAGTCCTGCTCCATGAGGAAGCAGTGGCGGCGGGACACGTCAGGGAAGTGGCAGCCAGACACTCAGCCAGCACGAAGAACAGGGAAGGGAGGAGGCGGTGACAATGGGACATCCAGTCCCACACTCGTCACCTCCTCCACCCCCAAAATAATAAGATCTTCCCCGATAATAAGGCCAAGCCCTTATTTCAGGGTTCAAAAGAAAATAAGATCCTGTCTTATTTTCAGGGAAACACGGTATATATATATAAAACAATAGCACAATTTAAACATCGTTGCTACTGTGTGAGAATGGGTGGGTGTAGCAAAGAACTGTTCTTCAGTTATTTTAGCGGGAAATAATTATCCCCATGTTGGGTCAAGCCTTCTGCTGGGAAAAGATTTTCAAAGTCAGCAATACATTTTGCAGAGCAATATGCCACATCACTATACATAGTCTGCATCTCTAATAAGCAGGAATTTCAACATCCATCTGCTAGATTTACGCCTAGTGGAAAATAATACAAATTGCAGAGAGCTTTTGAGTCCCTTGAGTATGGAGCAAACTGTAATTCATTGATTTGTCAAATGTTGATAAGGTGCTTTATCGTGTTCAAAGCACAATCTGACAATGCTAGTCCAAACATTGTTTAGATTCAGCAGAAGTTCCCTACCTTGACAATATTATGTTTAAATAAACAGGAACAAACTAGAGGGATTAAAACTAGAAGATCAGAGGATTATTTATTTAAATAGGTTATTATAAGTCACATTTTCAAAGACAGCTTTAAGTCACAGGCTTGATTCACAAATTGCACTAAGCCTTAATGCAGTTCATTTGCTTTTGGTTTAGTGCATAATATAAATCTAGCTATTGAAATTTATTTGATGAACTGTATCTAAGCAAATTATGGTTTTATGTGATATATAAACCAGGTCACTGATACGGACTTCATAGAAAATTATACATGAATAGATTCCAAGACTGCTCAAAACTGGAACCAAGATTGGGGCATTCAGTGTAGATTACATTTGCATGACACATTAACTATTATGTACTGAATAAAGCAATTTGCTGATCTCACTCAACTTATTAAACATTTTACAGATGATACACGCAGATTGATTCAACATGTTAAGCCATCAAGCTCAAAGCACTCTTTGGCTTAGCATGTTGTTTGAACTCAGTCACCCAAAGCAATATTAGCTTTTGATAAAAGAGTCTAACTATCAAGAGCAGAATCAGACTGATTTAGGAGACAAGGCAAAACAGAGTCCTATGCAGAAGCTGTGAATCTGCATTTGAAATACAGAATGCAGTACAGAAAAAGATGCAATGAAAAATGATGAAGTCAACGATGAAGAATTTAATATTGAGCCAATCAGCAAAGCTTTTTCTTTTGCAAATATTGTTTGAAAGCAGTCCAGTAATCCAGGGAACTAAAATTATTTTCTCCTGTAACTCATTTCTGAAATCCACACATATGGTCAATCCTTTCAGCACCCCTATTCCAAAAAGTCATGCTTTTCCCCAAGTCAGCATGAACCATCTCCTATTTATTTTTATCTGGCAAAGGATGATCTGAGTTCAGTGATAGTTGCTATAGATAGCAATTGATGTCTTTATTTGCTGTGGTGTTACAATACTACATACTTAAAACAAGGGATGCTTCAGATTACAAAGGACATACAGTAGAACCTCTGGTCACGACCATAATTCATTCCATAACTTTGGTTGTAAACTTGATTTGGTCGTGATCTAAACCTAATTTTGGAAATTTGGCGCTTACAAAAAAATGGGGGAAATCGGCTGCAGGAAAAAAAAAAAGTGAATATTTTGGTCAGAACCTGATTTGGTGATGGTCAGAAGCGTTTGTGACCAGAGGTTCTACTGTAATTACAATACTGGTTCCACTTTTGCAATTTGTAAAATGTTTATTTTTTACCTGACCTTTATTATTTTTTATAAATAACTCACAGCGTTAAACATACCTAATACTCCCTATTTCCCTACAACTACCTTGTGAGATGGGTTGGATTGAGAGAGAATGACTGATGCAAAGTAGTTCAATATAGGCACCTATTTGACTGGGATAACCTTTTGTCTTGGGTCACCCTGTGGGCTTATATACTTTTGGCATTTGCTCATCCCTCCCAGGAATACCTTGCTCTGCTCCCCACCATAATGAGGCAGTTCAGCAGGAATTGGCAGCGAGGAAATGATAAATACAGGTACCAAATATTTAGAGAATATTTAATTAGTGGCTATTTGGGCTAAGTTCCAATAAAATCTTCTAATTTTTTTCAACTTCTAACTAGAAAGTCTTCATGCTAATTTATAGAATATAAAACAATAGACAAATAAACTAGCCAATAGATATTGTATGTCAATTTCTAGCACTTTCTTAAGCTATAAGTAGTATGATAATTCCCTTCATTTCAAATCTAAGAAACACACACCTTACAATTTTGCAAAGATGGGAGGAGTAATTTTTCTTACTGATATTTTTTAAGTGTAACTGCATCAAGCATCACTGATTGACATATAAACTAGTCAGACTGCTGTTTGTCTTGTTTGTGAGATTCTTCCCAAAATGTGGTTACTTCTAATTTATATTTTAATATTAAATTGATATTTGTGAATCATTTTACAATATCTGTTTTCAGCCATAGTTTGTAGATTAGAATGAGGTAAATCTAGCCATTACAATTACTTAATTAGTAATTAACATTAGTGTTACATGTAAACCCAATCTGTATGGGTGTTGCTTTATTTAGATATACAGTATTACTACTTCAAACCTTGAAATGTAGTTACTGTCTATATAGTACAACTGGTGAAATACTGTATATGACTGCTTTTCAGAGCTCCTGTGCCTTTAATTAGAAGCTTTCTTGTTGCAGCTTTTGCCTGTAATTGCTTTCTTCTCAGCAGGGACACTCATTATTTATCCCCAAAATGTATTTCCCCCCCTATTTTTAACTAAAATACATTTCATTACAGTTTTAAAAAATAATAAGAGGAAATCAATTACTAAAATCCCCTCTCATCTATATAGGCAGAAGAACTGGCTGATTTCGTGGTAATATAATACAGTTCCATAATGAAGCATACTGGCTGAATGAGAAGCAATTAGAAGGTCAGAAGCTGGCAGGAAAAAAAACAGTTTCAGGGAACTTTTCTGGAAGAATAAAGATCATGAGAGCAGGCAATAATATACAGTAGAACTATATTAAGTTCTACTGGGAACTCTGCTCCAAGTCTATAGCAGAAAAGCAATGTTACAGTAGAATTAAATAATATTTGTATAGAATCAATAATTTTTGTGAGACATGGCTATACTATAATGTTCAAAATACAAGTTTGTCTAACTTGTAATGTTTAGATGTATTATTAATATCCACCCAGATTAGCAATTTGCTATGTGAAATGAGATTCTGTGAGACTTCAGGTTGATGCTGGGAAGCTACAGTATGTAAAATGATTATTTAGTTATGCTGCCCAGGTAAAGTCTGACGAAGGAAAAAAGAAGTGTGTAGTGCATTTTTATAGACAGCATTTGGAGTATTTCATTTGTGTGCGTGAAAAACAAAAGCAGGTGGATGTTACTTGTATAGGGCTACAATTGAGCCAACCATTAGATTTCAACAAAATGGCACCCTAAACTTTGCTTCCCTCTAATGGTTGTCCAGATTTTACAGCCCAGAACCAGTAGCAGGAGTTGTTCAACAGATATTAAAAGGTTTCTCTTTCTAATTAGAAATAAAGGCAGCTAAAGTACTATTCTTTTCTGTAAAACAAGATTTCAAACCTCCAGTTAGCAAGTCACTGGTGATAAGTGGTTTTCATGAGTATATTACAGATACTGAGGATGAGTTTACTCATGTAAAGCAGAAAAAGAAAAAATGTAGGGAAAAATTCACAATGTTTTAGAACAGTCAAATTATAGAATTTTAAATGTAGAAACTGGTCTGTGCAAAGAGAATATTTTTGGAAAATGATAACTTTTTACTCTTACCAAAATTGTACTAAATGTGATTTCCAAATCATGGATAGAATTCTGCAGGCAAAATTTCCAGTGATTGACAGATAAGATAGGATTGTTGCATATCTATTTTTATAACAGGAAACCAGAAGACTCTTCACCCAGAGTCCTTACAATAAATACTGTTAATATTGTTAAGGCAACTCTGAGAACATTCCAAGTATAGGAATTTGCTTTCAAAAACAGAACGGAAAGTGGGAAGGGAAGTTGGAGAAACCAGCTCTTGAGGCTACTTCATTACTGCACTACTTCCCTGCAGTGTAATCTTCCGGGAGGGACTTTACACATGAGGAAATAGGGTGACTAAAGAGCCCCCTTCTTCCACTTCCCTCCCTTTGTGGCTATGGGAGCTTGACTATGCAGATACTTGCTAAAGATTTGCTTCCTCCATGGTATAGAAGCTACAGGGGATATTGTTTACACATTGCCCGCAGCCTTCTAGAAAACTGGTGGTCTCATGTGTAAGAGCCCTACATTTACCTAAGTCCCTACAGTGCCCACAACTTGACCATGACACTGACAGCTGAAGACATACTTTTATTCCACTTTCAAAATAAAGAGAGGGAACTAGGCCTTCAGTCACTACTTCTTGAGGGAAAGTTTCTCCACTGGGACCAAATAGACCTGCTTATTCTTCTCCTTTTCTGCTTTCCTTGCATTTGTTGTGTGACCAGAAAAGTGCAAGAAATGGCTTTTTGTCACAATGGCTGAGCCCAGACTCTTACTGCCAAAAGGCAAATGGGCCTATAGATCACATGGCCACCTTGGTATGATATGCTTCAGACAGACTAGATGACATAGATGAGCAGAAAAAAATAATATGGTTAGCTTTGTAGTAGGCCTAGGCTGAACTGACAATAATGTTTGCCCGTGTCCTTAGTAATTTCTGGATGGACTTCAAGGGCAGTCCTAAAGACACAATAAAGTACAGACACAGTACAGTACAGTAATCTAAACTGGAAGCACCAAGACATGAGCAACTGTGAACAAAGCCCCCTGCTCAGTGGTGGGATTCAAAAAAATTTACTACCGGTTCTGTGGGCGTTGCTTGGTGGGCGTGGCAGGGGAAGGATACTGTAAAATCTTCATTCCCACCGCACTCCAGGAGAAGGATACTGTAAAATCTCCATTCCCTCCCCACTCCAGGGGAAGGTTACTGCAAAATCCCCATTTCTTCCCAATCAGCTGGAACTTGGGAGGCAGAGAATAGATGGGGGTGGGGCTGGTCAGAATTTTTACTACCAGTTCTCTGAACTACTCAAAATTTCCGCTACCAGTTCTCCAGAACTGGTCAGAACCACCTCTGTGCCAGATGTATCTCCTTAGGGAATGGGACCCATAACATTCCTTGCCTCCCTGTTCTAGGTCAGGTAGATGTGACCAGAAGAGTCGGTCCCTCAGATAACCTGGTCCCAAGCCATGAAGGGCTTTAAAGGTGACAACCAGCACCTTGAATTGTTTATATAGAGATTTTTCATTCAAAAGTAGAATACACACCAGGATTCTTGCGTTCTTACTTTAAACTTCTTAATTAATCTTACTAATCAGAACTTGGAAAACATGTTCTTGGGATTAGCCACTTCCAGTTGTGGTTGCTAGCAGAAACCAGGCAATAGCTTGACAGGCTTAAATAGCAGTTTTATAGTTTCTTTTGTTATGTTTTATTTTGACATAGATCTGCAACATAATTGATGAATATTCTAAAACAAAATAAAAAGGATACTAATCTCTCTGGGCGACTAAGAGAGACTAAGCCACATTTGACATTTTCAAGTGCAGTTGAGCAGTTTTCTCTGCAGTTTCATTCTGTTGACTTCTTCCCAGTTCTCAAATTATAGAGACAAAGGACTAAAGGAACTAATGAAGCTCCACATTCCACCAGTTTAATTTTCCATAACCTATAAAAATTGGCAGACAAGGGAAATCACCAAAAATGGAGAAATTAGATCTCTGGTAGCTCCATCCTGTTATTTGCATCCTACTTCTCCCTCAAATAATTTTTTTTGCAAAGCAAATCATTCAAATTTGATGCAACTTGTAAAAGAATTAGCCATGCTGTTCTTCTGACCTCATCTCTCTTTTCATTCCAATGTTTGTTTGTTAAAGTAGACTTCGTTTTATGGCTTTTCTTTACAGGACTCAATTCTTTTGAACCATTTGCTCATGTTATATAGTGGCTCATAATTCAGAAATACAGCTAAATTTTCTGTCATGTGTGTGAGCCGCCACAATTCAGGAATTTCTTCCTGTCAAAGACATGGTCCCCTGATCTTTACATCAATAGCATCGCCTGTGCTTTAGCAAGGTTTATCAAGGAGGAAAAAAACAACGATCATGGATCACAAAGGACTTTGAGTCCTATTCAGGTTTTCTTTTCTTGCTGTTTTATTTATTCATGTTCAGGTGTTGCTGTCTGGGTGGAGGATGGTTACCAGATGGTTTTTATTCTTTCCTCAGTGCCAGCCAGTTGGAACACATTACCCTTTTTTCTTCCCAGTGAGACTATGAAATGCAGAATTTTATTATTTGCCATAAAAATTCCAAGGTAAAGCCCAACTACAGTATCTTTCCACTATCAGCCTAATACTATACTTCAAAAACTCAGGCCACAAATAATGAAGGCATTTTGTCCTGAACAGTTGATTTTTCTTTTAATAAGGCTCTTTTTGGAGTGCCAAATTAAAACAAAACAAAACAAGGAAACATTATGCTACCTAATGCCAAACAGCAAATGGTCTGCATCCACCTTTCCCAATCAAGAAAGCTGTCCCAGTTATTTTAGGATATGAGGCAGAAAATGCCCTTTCTCTGGCAGGAAAAAAAATGCAATGGTCAGAAAAAGCTTTCATAACTTTGCTAAGCAAAACTTTCATCTCCTTCTGCCTGATAGTAAGACCAGTCCTGTCCGTTTTGATTTTAACTGAAATCTGTGTGCACCCCATGAAAACAGGATCTGGTTATGAGTTTGATTGCCTTACTTTGGGTAAGCAACAGACTTGTCTCTAGTATAGAGTTCCTTGGCTGCATTACGAAGCTGCCATGAATCTTTTTATATGTGATAATCAACTTTGAGTGTCATTGAGTGTGCGTTCCAGTTACAGCTGTGCCGCGCAATCATTGGAACCTTTTAAAAAAACTTTTTAAAAGCATTTTCCACTACCTATTCGCCAGAGCCAGTAGTAAAAAAATGCTTTAAAAAAGAAAAAAAGGTTCCGAGGATCACCTAGAACAGCTGATTGTCAATCAGCTGTAACGCGCAATCGTCAGAACCTTTTTTAAAAAAAACTTTTTTAAAGCATGTTTTTACTACCAGTTCCGGTGAATAGGTAGTAAAAAAATGCTTTAAAAAAGGTTCCAACAATCACAGCTGTGCTGCGCGATCATCAGAACCTTTTTAAAAACTTTTCTAAAGCATTTTTTACTACCTATTCGCTGGAACGGGTAGTAAAAAAATGCTTTTAAAAAGTTTTTTTTTAATTGGCCATGCCCACCCAGTCACATGGCCCACCACCACCAAGCCACGCCCACCAAGCGATGTCCACAGAACCAGTAGCAACAAATTTTCACCACTGATGTATCAGTATATCATGTCACAGTGCCTTGTGCCAACCATCAGCAAGTCTTCAGGAATGAAACTATTCTGAAGTGCTAATTCATTAACACCTCAGTTTTTCATTTTTTGTGTCTTTATTTTTCTTCCTGGTGATACTTCACATTCTGTGGAGCATTTCACTGCAATATCACAGTGGTTTTAATGTGGATCTCCTTTTGGCTTTTCCCCAAGTATTTTTTCTCCTGTATATGTTGGGGTTCACCTAAGCATGCTTTTCATTTTTAATTCTGAATTAAATTCAGAATTAAATTCAGAATTCTCAGTTCTGTCAGCATTACAGGATCCAATCTGAGTCAGACATCGGGGCCTGAGATTTAGTCTTCCAAGTTTTCAGAATTGTGTTGGGACCCATCTTCAGGGAATTTCTCTCTCCACACATATAGAGAGAAGTTCCCTGAGGAAGGATTCCAATATGAGTCCAAAAGCTTGGAAGACTGGTCCCAGTGACCAACACCAATTGCATCCCGCAACATTATCCTGGAACATTGCCCTCATTCTGTCAACCTTCAACAATCCAGGACTGGTATAGGGTCCATATTATTATGTTGGACAATTAGATCTTGTAATATATTTTTATGCTGTTAGCCATTTTGAATTCTTTATATTAAAAATGAAATCTTGTGTCCCAAGGAACAATCAGAGCTGAAGTCAGTGAGGACAAAGGGTATTGATGATGGACTGTGTCGTTTGATTCCATGCATTCTTTGAGAATAGTGGAAAGCATCTGAAGAAGACTTGAAGTGCAATACAGATTCATATCAATCCCATTTTTTAAAGGGCAATTTTAAGATTAGTTTGGTTCCCTGGGCCACCCTTTCTGTTTCTGGAGCATTCCATTCCATGTTAAGCATCTGTGTTTGGCTTCTGGCCAATTATTTTTCTATCTCTTGGTGCAATTTCTCATAACAAGTCAACACCAAGAATTTATGGCGCTAATAAACTAATGCACCAAACAAGAAAATCACTCCCTCTGACATATAAACCAGGAAGATTTATAGTCTAATATCCTGAATGTTTCCAGTGTCATCTAAAGACTACGTTTCTTTTACATATAACTTGACACTCTCCCAAACCAACAACCTTGTCATTAAAGTGCCCAGTTTCTAATTATGAAGGCATAATTCCAAGAATTTGGAAATCAATCAGAATAAAGAAAGAAGATGATACAGTATATTCTGGTTATATAAGGCTTGCTTGATATTGGGTGCTATCCAACAGAATAGTATATCTATTATTCATTCCTGTTTAAATTAATGGATCCTCTTGATTCTTGCTTATCTTCCCATTCATTTCATTGATGGAAGAAACTTGTAATGAATTGTGACCATATATATTGCTCTAAATTATGTCCAAAGAATATGAGAAGATCTCACCCAAGCCATAAAGAGCAGTCAGTGAAGATCTCACAACATATGAACCATTGTCACATTTAGTAACAAATCTTTGGGATTAAGTGATTGTCCTCTATCTCATCCTAAAAATACATAAATAAATAAAAGCTCTATGTCCTGCTTAACAACTTCTCCAAATAATAAAAGCAAAATACAAGCAAAATTGTACCTTGAGTAAGCAAGGTTATCTTGATAGCACTAAGACCATATTATTCAACATTCTTTCCTACCAGCTACTTAAAACAATTAAATTCCCAAGGTTTTTTTTATTGGGTTTTTTTTTTGATGAACACTGATGCTCTTCATATCATTTGCCATTTGCTTGATTAGATTGGTGGTCCTGTTACAAATCCCTATGGAACTCAAATTTTTAAAGGAATTTTTTTCAAGCACTGCACGCTTATGAAACTTCTGCCATTATATTCCTTGCCCCTGTCTTTCTCAATAACATAATGTTTTTCTAGCTTAGAAAATGAGAAGGAAAAAGTGAGACGTGAACAAATATTCCAGAGTTAAAATAAAATTCAAATTACAGCCTTGTTTGGAGAATGGTGTAGTTTTGATCTCCATAATTTGCATTACAGTGTTTGCATAGTAGATGACTCCTGCTTTGAATTTCTACTCCCCTTCCCCCATGCATATGCTTTAAAAACCAAAAACCAATACAGGTAGTCCTCGACTTACAACAGTTCATTTAGTGACAGTTCAAACTTAAAACGGCACTGAAAAAGTGACTTCTGACTGTTTTTCACACTTATGACTGTTGCGGCATCTCTATAGCCATGTCATCAAAATTTGGCTGCTCAGCAACCGATTCATATTTAAGAGAGTTGCAATGTCCTGGGTTGAGGTGATCCCCTTTGGCAACCTTATAACAAGCAAAGTTAATGGAGAAATCAGATTCACTTAACAACCATGCTATTGACTTAACAGCTGCAGGGACTTAACAACTGTGGCAAGAAAGGTCATAAATTCACATAACAAATGTCTCAATTTAGCAACAGAAATTCTGGGCTCAATTGTGGGCATAAATCAAGGACTATGTGTATAGTCCATACTTAAGTTTAATTATGGGATACAGTGTTTCCCCGAAAATAAGACCTCCCTGGATAATAAGCCCAATCGGACTTTTGAGCGCATGCGCTAAAATAAGGCACACACCCCCCAAATAAACCCTCCCTGAAAATACCGTATTTT
>JANHZT010004446.1:287159-305380 GCA_032468215.1 Stegonotus admiraltiensis | reverse complement strand
TCTCTCCTTGATCAGTTTCCATCCATTATTCCTTGTCTGGCCTTCTGGTGCTTTGAAAAACAAATAGACCCCCTCCTATTTGTGGCAGCCCTCCCCCCCCCCGATTACTGGAAGACTGCTATCATGTCACCCCCTAGCCCTTCTTCTCTCTAGGATGGCCATACCCAATTCCTGCAACTGTTCTTCATAGGTTTTAGTCTCCAGGCCTTTGATCATCCTAGCTGCTCTTCTTTGCACTTTTTCCAAAGTCTCAACATCTTTTTTTGCAATGTGGTGACCAAAACTGGATGCAGGAATTCTCTTAACAACTGTGGCAAAAAAAAAGGTTGTAAAATTGGATATCTCACTTAAAAACCACCTCGCTTAGTACAGTAACATAAATTCTGATCCCAATTGTGTTTGTAAGTTAAGGGCTCCCTAAACAGGGTTTAATTGAACACGACTCACCTCCCCGTGTTTTTCATCTCTCTCGGTTGAAAGTTACTGTTGGTATGAACTGAAACATACCGACTGTCCTTGAGAAAGGAATTACCATCTTTTTAAAAAATAAACAAAGCAAAACAAGGGCTCTCCTAGTAAAGTGCCAGAACAAAATGGCATTTTGAAAAAAATAAACAATTTTCCCTTTTAACTCACAGCCACATCAATTAAAACTGACCCCTCACTGATTAAAATTAGGCCCTTCTTAATAATCAACTAAGTCTCACTTAATCAATCTACCAGTAAAATTTTGCAGCAGCCCAGTGACTCACCAAGGTTTATGCATAGGAGAACATGAATAATACGTGAAGCCTTAGCTGACAGCGCCCCACGCTTCAGCGGGTCCCTGGCTTGCAACTCGCTGTCCTACGTGGGGATCAGAACTTTTAAAGTTGCAGTACGCTGAATCAATATTAGTTCATCAGAGACTGGCTGATTTTAAAACCAACCAACCAACCAACCAACCATTTAATCTGCAGTCTTGTGTTGCTCACTTGAAATGCTGCATTCCTTTATGTCTATAATGAATGTATGTCTAGTCTAATGAAAAGAAGGACTAAGGGAGACACGATAGCAGTATTCCAATATTTGAGGGGCTCCTACAAGGATGAGGGGGTCAACCTACTCTCCAAAGCACCAAAAGGCAAGACCAGAAACAATGGTTGGAAACTAAGCAAGGAGAGAAGCAACCTGGAACTCAGGAGAAATTCCCTAATGGTGAGAGCAATCAACCAGTGGAACAAATTGCCTCCAGAAGTTGTGGGTGCTCCAGCACTGGAGGCTTTTAAAAAGAGACTGGACATTTATCTGAAATGGTATAGGGTCGTGATGTGGCATGCGTAGCCGTATCTGTGGGCACGCGAGCGTTGTCTTAGCTCCAGCGTACATGTGCGTGCTGGCCAGCTGATTTTCAGGCCTTCTGGGCCCATTGGAAGTCAGGAAATGGGCTGTTTCTGGCCTCTGGAGGGCATCGGGAGTGGTGGGGAAGGCTGTTTTTGCCCTCCCCAGGCTCCTAGAAAGTCTCTGGAGCCTGGGGAGGGCAAAAAATGGGCCTACTGTGTCCACCGAGCCCACCATGCCATCATGTGTGAAAAACGGGAGCACAGGGGGATCGCGCCCCCATGTACAGGGAGGGTGGGGTGTATTGAATTACGGGTGTGGGCATGCAGCGTGCAACCCCCCCCCCCGTGATCCCCCCGTTTTTGGCATGCAACTGCAAAAAGGTTAGTCATCACTGGTATAGGGTCTCCTGCTCAAGCAGGGGGTTGGACTAGAAGACCTCCAACTGTATTACTCTACGCTCTTTGTTCTAATCCCTGATTTTATTGCACATCCACAAACCAGGAGACATATTCAAATTCGTTATGCATTTCAGTAGTGAGTTTTTAAAATCCATAGGTCAGAATTACGACTCTCCTGAATGTTGCTTCTCATTTAACATTAGAGAAATAGTTGCGAGTTGAAAAGTGTGGAATAAATATTTGTGTTTCAGCTATCATACTTTATTTAACACACTTTTAATAAAGTCTAAATTAAGATTGAGTTCTAATTCAAATAGGTTGGAAAATCTGTGAGGCCATACTGTATTTCTGGGCTGCATTGGATGTTTCCCTCTTTCCCTGTTATATGTATATATTGAGGGTTTTTTTAACATTTTAATTCATTTAATACATGTATTGAATTGGTTATTTCAGTTCATTTTAAATGATTGTGCTGGTATATCTTAAACGATGGTTTGCTTTGACAGTTTTTCATAAATCGTGGGGCTATTTCCTGGTGGCTGGAGTAAACCATCCGCATTGGCACTGGGGCTTCTGAGCTTGCCTGCAGAGTGAGATGCTCTTGATTGTCAGATTTTGCTCTTTTCATTGCATTAATTATGGGTTTGTTAGGTTCTGTCTTGTATTTCCATTGTGCTTTTTGGCTATGTGAACAGATCTTTACTCCCAGCCTTTTCCTTTATCTGAAAATATTCTGAGCTCAATTTAAGGTTGACACTGCTGTGCTTTGTCTTTGAGTTTTTTGATGTCTTCTTTTCAGTATTTTGTATTTCGTATTTTTGTCAGTGACATCCAGGTATCTTTCAATGGTTGGTCCTTCCCTTCCCTTTCTTCTATCCCACAACTGTTGCATGAGACGTCCCTATGTAAAGGCCCTCGTGGTCACAGGTTCCGCTCTTTTTTGAGAAGATGTTCAGAGTTAAAAAAAACCCAGATTGCACACGTCTCAAATGGGGGATCACAACCAGACTGATAATGACAATGGAATACATTTGAATCTGGAGGCCCAAAGAGACAAAGCCACTTGTTTCATTAGGATTGAGCCAGAGTCTGTTCTTCCCCATCCAGGCCTACATAGTCTCCCTGCACTGGATTTAGCTGACCAAGATACACAACTGGATATCATAAATTTATTTGTGACCCCAAACAGGCAGCTGATCTCACCCAGCTGTTTCATGTAGATGTTAAATAGAAAGGAGAGAGCATTGAGCCCTATGCTCCCCAGAGATGAGCAGCTGTGGCCATGAAGTCTCTCCACTTATCAGTATGGATTGAAAGGGACCTCAGAAAAGGGAGAATCAGAAATAAAACAGTTCCTCTGACTCCCAAACTGTATAGTTGGCCAAACAGGAGACCACAAGCACAAGTATTGAGAGATCAAGAAGCATAAAGGTGACATGCTACCCCAACCTAGCTCCATCCCAGGTCATCAGGAAGCTGTCTCTGTACTAAACCTTGGCCTGAACCTCAACTGAAACATGTCTACATAATCCAATTCCTCCTCTGGAGCTGAAGCTGATCGCCTTATTTACTACCTTCCCTAAAAGAGATAATTGTCCACGATTAAATCTCTATGGAGATTCTCAGTCATCCAGGTCATGGTTGTCCCAAAGGTGCTTTTTCAAGAGGCAACTGGACTTTCTTGTTTTTTCATTTGAAGACATTTTGCTTCTCATCCAAGAAGCTTCTTCAGCTCTGACTGGATGGTGGAGAATGAAAGGATTTATACTCCTTGGAGACAACTGGTCATTTGCATCCTGTTAGAGAGTTGTTGAGGCCACTTGGAGGTTTATCTGTGTTGTCAGGGTCACCTGAGTGGTGCAAATGGGTGTGGAACCTTCTTGGAACTGTTAAAAGCACTGTGTTGTAGACTGGAAATAGATGATAGGAATAGCGATAGCACTTAGACTTATAGACTGCTTCACAGTGCTTTGCTTCACAGCCCTCTCTAAGTGATTTAGAGTCAGCATATTGCCCTCAACAATTTGGGTCTCATTTTTACCGACCTCGGAAGGATGGGAGGCTGAGTCAACTTTGAGCCAGTGAGACCTGAACTGCCAAATTGCTGGCAGCCGGTGATCAGGAGAAGTAAACTGCAGTACTGCACTCTAATTCAGCAGGTTCTGACAGGTTCTGGAGAACCGGTAGTGGAAATTTTGAGTAGTTCAGAGAACTGGCAAATACCGCCGCTTGGCTGACCCCAGAGTGGGGGTGGGAATGGAGATTTTGCAATATTCTTCCCCCAGGAGTGGAGAGGGAATGGGGATTTTGCAGTATCCTTCCCCTGGAGTGGGGTGGGAATGGAGATTTTGCAGTATCCTTCCCCAGCCACGCCCACAGAACCGATAGTAAAAAAAATTGAATTCCACCACTGACTAACCACTGCACCACCACGGCTCATGATGTCGTATCCCTCCCCCTCTGTTGAGAGAGGGCTGGATGAGAAGAAAAACCAGAAAGTCCAGTTGCCTCTTGAAAAAGCACCTTTGGGATGTCCAGGCCTATTTGGTCCAGCTCTGCCTTCTTGAGAGGGTGTGCCACAACCTCCTTCAACGCTGAGGAAGCCATCCCCTCGCTCAAGCTGACATCACACATGGACCCAGCTACAGGCCTTTAACCATTCAAGGACAGACCTGGTTCTCATTGAGCAAGGGGCCAGTGGTCAGGCACGGGTTAACTCCTCTGAACTTATCGGATCGAGTCTGACAGTTGAGAGGCTCCTCCTCTTCCTGCTGCTTCCCAGCTTTCAGATTCGATCTGATCTGGATCAGACGCACCGTGCTGATTCTCTGGGAGATTTCTAGTTTCCTACCAAAACTTTTTTTGCCTTATTCCACCAAAGGCTTGACATCCCAGCGTGAAGGGCTTCGCACCCAAAACCACTGTAGACCGCTTTGCAGTAGAGCGGGATTGACGGCTCCCTGTCAGTTGAGCCTCTCCCCTCAGGCAGCGTGAAGGGCTCACACCTGACCCCGCTGCAGGAGCCTCCCAGTTTGCCTGGTTGTAGGCTCCACTTGGAAGACCTTCCATTTGCCGCGCTGCCTTCTATCGGCTTTCCGCGGCTTCCTCTCTCTTCTAGTTTGGCACCGTTGCACCAGGTGCTTATTTGACTTGCTGGCCGGTCATGCGGCAGCTGACTCCCTCCGAAGGCCAACCATCGGCAGTGCTCCTGGCATATTGCAAAGTGCTACTGCGGTGTCTCCTGGAGGGTTTCCTCCATACGCCAGGCTCCTGGACATCGGACAGGAGGCTTGCTTGGTGGCGTTTGGACCCTCACATCGGGACCTGGTATTTGGTCTGGGGGAAGCAGTTTGAATTCCAGCAGTTGGTTTTAGCCTCCACCTGCCACATCTGGCAATCCACCTGCCAATCACCAAAATGGTGATCTCCTGCCAGCAGTCTCGGCAGAACGGGAAATTTGCCAAAATGTAATTAATTAGATAGAAAAGTTTTTTATTTTCATTTTACAATAAAAGGTATTACTAGAATGTATTTCTCGGGCTTTATTTTGTTTAAGTATACTTCAAAGAACAAGCCTCGGTCCATTCACCTCTCAATACCCCAAAAGGGGAACGGGGATTTATCTACACCCTGACAAGGGACGTTCTGCAGAGGCAATGGTCTTCCCCTGCCTGGGGACCTAACCCTAATCCTCTGGACAGGCACTTCTATAATTTGGTGCCAGAAATTGCCAATCTCTTACAGATCCCTTCTGTTGACACTCCTATTGTGGCCCTTTTGGCTCCCTCCAATTTGGTGGGACCCCCCGAGGAGAACCTCCAGCCAGAGGACAAGCGACTCGAACATTTGCTTGTCAAGGCCCATCAGGCCTCGGCCTGGTTGGTCAAATCGGCCATGGGCTCCTCCTTTCTCAACAGGACTTTCATTCTATGGCTCCGCCAACTGCAGGACTGGCTTCCCTTGTTGGATACCCAGTCCCAGCAAGATATCAACAAGATATTAGCAGCGTTAGAGTACTCTGCCGACGCAACCTTAAATACGTCATGCGTTGCGGCTAAGGCCATGGGATCCTCGGTGACCGCCCGCCATTTACTTTGGCTTCGCCAATGGCAGGTGGATGCCAAGTCCAAGTGGCGTTTGGCCACTTCTCCCTTCGAAGGCCCTGCCCTCTTCGGGGCGCCCCTAGAACCTTTATTAATTGAGTCCAAAGACAAGAGGCACATTCTACCGAATATGTCTCGTAGGTCTGAGCAGCGTTCCTCTGATCCCTTTTGTTTCTTCGGCCAACCGAAACTAACTATCCAGGTCCCAGGTCCCAGAGATTCTTCCCTGCCTGCTCTCGCCCCCCGGACCATCAGGGTCCCTCGACTCAGAGGGGACAATTCAAGCATTCCTTCCATGGTAGCCACAGCTGCCCCTTCCGCAGGTCACACTGCACGTCCATCCCTCCCATCGGGGGCCACCTGGCTCTTTTTGCCGGCCAATGGGAGGCGATCACAACAGATGCTTGGGTCAGGGAGACTGTCAGGTGGGGCCTCTCCCTGGAATTCTGCTCCACCTCTCCAGACCGGTTTCTCCGATGCCCCCTTTCGCGGGATCGGTCGACACGGCTCCTAGTGGTATCGGCTGTTCAACATCTCTTCGAAATTCAGGCCATTGAGCCAGTGCCACAGGAGCAGCGCGGACATGGCTTCTTTTCGCGCCTGTTCATCGTTCAGAAACCCTTGGGGTTGGAGAGCAATCTTAGACCTCAAGTCTTTGAACCATCGTCTACCGGTGGTTCAAGATGCAGTCCCTCCAGACCATCTTGGAGGGCATCAGAGTCAGGGACTTCCTCACGTCAGTCAACCTGATGTCCCCATCCACCCTGCTTATTGCAAGTTCCTCTGCTTTTGCCATGCGAATCGTCATTACCAGTACTGCACGCTTCCTTTTAGTCTTTCCTCAGCTCCCCGAGTGTTTACCAAATTGATGGCCGTGGCGCACCTCCGAACCCAACCAGTCAGAATCCAGTTCTACCTGGATGACCTTCTCATCCAGTCGAGCTCAGAGGTCCTAGCGCTTCAGGACCTGGACACCACCCTCCAGGTCTTGACGGCTCACTGCTTCTCCATCAATCAGACCAAGAGCCACCTGGTTCTGACAACCCGCATCCAGCATCTTGGAGCTATTATTGATAAGGTCGAGAGCAGGGTCTATCTCTCCCAGGACTGCCTGGCCAGCCTGCGGTCCCTGGTCAGGTCAGTCACACCAGAGAGTCCCGTCTTCCTGGCGTCACTGTCCCAACTCCTGGGAAAAATGGTATCATGCATCGGCATTGTGCCATGGGCCTGTCTCCACTGCAGGGCTCTGCAGTGGTTTCTTCTCCCGTATCAAAAACGCTGCCTATTGGCATCCTGCCAGATGGTTACCCTTCTCCCTGAAGTCCTCCAGTCTCTCCGCTGGTGGACATCACCAGCCATGCTCAAGGGGAGGGAGTTCAGGGAAGTCCCTTACATCGTCCTGACCACGGATACCAGCCTTCATGGCTGGGGAGCTCACCTGGCATCGACCATGGCCCAAGGCTGTCAGATGCAGGCCGACCTGAGCCACAACATCAATTGGTTGGAGCTTTGAGCCATCCACCTGGCTCTCCGGGTGTTCCAGGACAGAGTGCAAGACCAACATGTTTTAATCCGGATGGACAACGTGGCCGCCAAGGCCCATGTGAACTGCCTAGGGGGGACCCGCTCTCGCCACCTCATGTGGGAGGCCGAGAGGTTGGGAGCCTGGGCGGAGACTCATCTGAGGTCCCTTCGGGCCTCACACATCTTGGGACTTTCAAACACCCAAACCGATTGGCTCAGCCGAGCTGTAGTGGACCAAGGAGAGTGGCAACTCGACCTAGGCCTGTTCTGACAGGTGACGGCCCGCTTCGGCGTTTCTTATCTTGAGGTTCTTATATTTGAAACCCACAACTTTCATCTTCCACCATTTTTTTACTCTTGAGATGATTGAGCGGTTCCTTCATGTTTGATGATGTTTTGCTTGGACCAATTCTTCTCTCTGAGCTTTGCTTTCTGTGGTGCTGGACCTTTCCTGGTTTACTTCTCCTTCTCCCTTCCACCAATTTTTATCCCGATTGAGTCTTTGGGACCCTCCCTACTTCAAACTGATGGGGTTGGACTTCCAAGCTATACATACCGAAGCACTTTGTGATTGGGGTAATTTGATTGCAATTCATGTTCCTATGTGTTTGGCTCAATCACGCAATCAAGGTGGGTCTCCACCCCCACCATTTTGCTTTTTCATTTTTGCTGGGCATTTTTGGGCTTTCTTCTGATCTTTTCTCCTGATCTCATGGTTTCCAAAAGGCCCTTGAAATATTTTCTCAGCTCCTTTATGAGGTTGGAGAGCTGGTTTGATGTAGTGGTTTGAGGCGCTGGGACAGAATCTGGGAGGCTGTGAACTCTAGTCCCGCCTAAGGCCCAAGGTCAACTGGGTGACTTTGGGCCAGTTCCTCTCCTCCTCCTCCCCCCCACCCCCATCAAGGAAGAAGGCAAGAGCAGTCCCACCTCTGAATAAGCTGCCCCAAAACCACAGGGACAAATCCAGACGCTGGCCAGAAGTCAAGTTTGTTTTGACTTGATATAAATATGAAGTTGGGAGAACTTTTTTCTTTAACGTTTTAAGGCACCCAGCATCACCTTGTTGTGAGATGGATGCAAATAAAACAAACAAATACTTTTTTTTTATTGTATAGCTAGTCCTCGACTTACAACAGTCCATTTAGTGACTGTTCAAAATTACAATGGCACTAAAAAAGGAAAGACTGATTAATGTTTTTCATACTTACAGCCATTGCAAGTATCCCCATGGTCACGTGATCAAAATTCAGACTCTTGGCAGCTGTCTCATATTTGTGATGGTCGCAGTGTCCCAAGGTCATGTGATCCCCTCCTGGGACCTTCTGAAAAGCAAAGGCAATGCGGAAGAACTGCAGTGATTCACTTAACAACTACAACAACAATGTATTAGGACAGTCTTAGACCAGAGACCAGAACAAATAAAAGCACTCAGTATATGTACACTTAACAATTCTAGTATAAAATAATAAATAACAACTAAAATCCATACTAAAATCCAGTGTCAATCTGACTATATGATAGTTGCAGTTGTTGTTGTTGTGGCAAGAAAGGTTGTAAACGGGGCAAAACTCAGTTATCGAATGTCTCACTTAGCAGCAGAAATGTTTGGCTCAATTGTGGTCGTAAGTTGAGGACTACCTGTTTGTAGTACCTGATACAGGTAATCCTCAATTTATGAAGGACTCCATGGGGTTATTTATGATCCAGTTCCATTGACCACCCCTCCCTACAGTGTCAAAACCAGCCCATCCGCAATCCATGGGTTTGCTTAATGACTATGGTGTTTGTTTAACAATTAAAAAATGAGTCCAGTCACAGGACAGCCTGTTTTATGACCGTCTGATTTATTACTGTGTTGGGCAGGCTCCATTACAGCCGTAACAAAGCAAATTAGATTAATAAATAAAATAAAAATAAATAAAACCCGAGGGCTGCTTGTGCCTGTTTAAATGTTGCCAGTGTCTTGGTTAGATAAAGGGTTACTACAAGAACCCTTACTCGTTTGATTGATTGGTGCGGGAGGTGTAATCGCTGTGTTGTAAATGCGGGTTGGTATCTACCAATGGCATCTCGAGAAACTAATTTTCTCATAGGGGATGAAGTTGAAATAAGGGCCTAATTATTTCCCGTATGGGTGCTGGGCTGGCTCTATTTTTGCTACATGTTGCCCACCAATGGCTGGAGTGGAGCTCTCACCCCTATTTTGAGATGGGAGTTTTAAAATAGGGGCCATGTTCCTCTGGGGAAAGAAGCAAGTAGAGTGCGAAATTCAGAAAGATTTCCTCTGGACGATTGGAAACATCCTCCTAAATACTCAAGACCTTTGACCAAGGGTTTCTCAACCTTGGCCGCTTGAAGGTGTGCGGGCTTTAACTCCTAGAATGGCCAACTCCTAGGGGCCGCTGGCTGGGGAATTCTGGGAGTTGAAGTTGACACTTCTTCAAGCAGCCAAGGGCGGCTCTCTGGGTATCAGTTTCAAATTTTGGAGATGTTAGTGAAAGTTGCCTACTTCATCAGTTAGGTCTAGCAGTAAAGGCACCAGCCTAGGAACTATGATATCAGGAATTCTAGTTCCGCCTTAGCCATGAAAGCCAGCTGGGTAACTTTGGGCCGATCATGAGGAGACTGTGAGTTCTATTCCCACCTTATCCATGAAAGGCAAATGGGTGACTTTGGGACAGTCATTCTCTCTCAGCCCAACCCACCTCACAAGGTGGTTGTTGTGGGGAAAATAGAAGGAAGAAGGGTGGTGGTTGGGTATGTTTGCAGCTTTGAGTTATTTATGCAACTAATAAAGGCAGGCTGTAAGCAAATACGCTGCTTTTCCTGAGTGCCAAGGCCCCCTTCATCCCTCCTAAAACTTGAACCTAAGAAAATAGTGGCATCTTAGTAAAAGGGTGGAGTATTCGTTTATTTACGAGTTCCAGCACATATAGATCAAGGTCCCATAAGTGTTTCATAAGTGATTTCATGTAGGTATTTGAAAGGAAGGCTAATTTTCCATGAATGCAGAAGGACATCTTGTGAAAATGCACCATGGAATATGCTGAGCTGTAGTGCTTTATTGTTCTGGTATTTTGAATACGTGCTTATCTCATGTCTCTTGTCAGCATCACTGCGGAAAATACTGGTCTGCATGTGAGAAATAATTACGTGGAATATATAAAGCACAACATCTACCAAATCTTCAGCCATGGTATGGAGACAGACGAGAACGAGATGGCTACTTTTATGGCATGAAGCATGTTGGACCTGGTTATTCACCAGTTTGGTAAAAGGGCCCCATTTTTAGATAATGGGGTGTAAGGAAGATTTGGGGGTGCAAGGAGAACACTGATGTTTATTTCAGAGACTGAGGACCTCATTGGATGGAGGAGGAGTGCAAGAGGGTGGGAATATGACATCCAAGTAGTTTCTCTTGGGTTTGTTTTCATATACAAGTAGTCCTTGAGTTACTACTGGTTGCTTAGTGTTAGGGAATTGCCAACTAGGCTGGAAGGAGGGATCAAGGGAGGGCCTAGCTCGGAGTTGTTGCACAGTTGCATATGACATAGGTGTGACCTCATCCCAAAATCCATGAAGCCCTACCGGGTTGTTCCCAGGGCAGGGCAAGCAGTCTAGAAAGATCCTTCTAACGCAGAGGATTAGTTATAGCCTAAGGCCATTCATGAGTGGCTCTGGTTGTGCCTGATACTGAGTGACTATTCAAAGTTCTAACAGAGCTACCTGGGCTACTAGGAGTTGTGGCGGTGTAGTTGTTAGACCCAAAGGTGCTTTTACAGGAGGCAACTGGATTTTCTTGTTTTTTGTTTTGAAGACGTTTTGCTTCTCATCAATCTCATCCTTCTCTTCTTCAGCTCTGACAGGATAGTGGCTTCTTGGATAAGAAGCAAAACGTCTTCAAAAGAAAAAACAAAGTCTAGTTGCCTCCTGAAAAAGCAGCTTTGGGACAACCATGACCTGGAGGACTGAGAATCTCTACAGACTTTTAGCTATACAATTTGGGACGAACCCCCTTGGAATGGTGTGGGAGTAGGAATGGGTTTCCAGAGGGAAAATTGCAGACTACAGGAACCAGGAGCACCACTCAGGTGACCCTGAGGACACAGGTAAACCTCCAAGCGGCCTCAACGACCATCTAAAACAAGGGTGTCAAACTCAATTTCATTGACGGCCGCATCAGGGTTGCATTTGACCTCAGGGGGCTGGGGTGGGCATGGCCAGGTTGGGCGTGGCCAGCATGTCACTTGTCTTGTGGGCGCCTGTGGCGGCCTGAGTGGTCTGCCAGCGAAAACAGACTCCCAAGCTCTCTTTTTGACTGCGACGCCCTCCTGCAGCTCTCTGCCAGCAAAACCAGAGCTGGAGCGGGCCCCCTCACACAGCTCTCCCGAGCTCCGTTTTTGGCTGCAACAGCCTTCTGTAGCCCTCTGTCAGCGAAATGGGGCTCAGGAGGGAGGGACGCACGCACGCACGCACGCAGCCCTCCCAAGCTCCATTTTCACTGGCAGAGGCACTGCAGGTCAGCCCTTCACTGTTTCCAGGGCAGCCCCATGGGCCAAATCTAAGCACTCCACAGGCCTGATTCGGCCCGCGGGCCTTGAGTTTGACACCCTGCTCTAACAGGATGCAAAGGACCAGCTGTCTGCAAGGAATAGAAATCCTTCCACTCCCCACTATCCTGTCACAGCTGAAGGAGCTTCTGGGATGAGAAGCGAAACATCTTCAAAAGAAAAAACAAGGAAGTCCAGTTGCCTCCTGAAGAAGCACCTTTGGGACAACCAGGACCTGGAGGACTGAGAATCTCTACAGACCTGTAGTGTTTAGAATGGAGGATTGCAGGCTTACTCTGCTCAGAGCATGGAGTTTGATCTTGACCGGTTGACACAGCCTTCCATCTTTCTGAGGTTGGTAAAATGAGGAGCCAGATTGTTGGGGCCAATATGCAAAATATTGTAAACCACCCAAAGAGTGCTGTGAAGCACTATTGAAGTGGTATATAAGTGCTATTGTTACTGCTATTAACAACCTGGATTTGAACTACCAACACTCAGAGGACCCCCTGTGATCATGTGACTACACTTCAAGCATTTGGCAACCTGGCAGCATTTATGGCCATTTGCAGCATCACGTGTCTACATTTGACCATGATGTTGAAAATTGGCGGTTACTTCCAGTTTTCTGCAAAATTGGCCCCGTAGTAAACCACGGCTTCAGTTAATGATTGCAACATTCACTTAACAAATGCCACAAAATTGTAAAATCTGGTTGGTCAAGTAACACGTCTTCTAGCCAACACAATACTGTTTCCAACCTACCAAGATTGCAGGCAATATTATCTTGGCTTGCAGGATAGCGTTCAGATTAATAATTCCAATTTGCTAGGGTAGTATGAGCATGCTTGGGATGAACCTGAGCTCCAGCTGGAGATGGGACCTATGGCACAGATGTGCTGAAACTGACCTTTGTGCTGTTCTTAAAATTAGCAGCTTGCATCATGTTTCCCAACCTGGACAACAGTTAAGATGTGTGGGCATCAAGCCCCAGAATTCTTAGCAGTGGTCATGTGCCTGAGGAATTCTGGGAGTTGAAGTCCACACATCTTAAAGTTGCCCAGTTTTGGAAAATGCTGTTTTACAATGTGGCACAGATATGACTAAAACTGGTAATCTAATCTGTATTTTCTTTATCTTACAAAAAAGTGAAAATCATGTGAAGGCCTTAATTCACCCAAAACATGATGGGTCATAAATCAAATCTCTGTGGATCCATTTGTTTGACTGCCTTATCTTTTCCCTTATCTTCTGTCCCTGGTTTCTTTTGCTTATTTTTTTTACTCTTTTTCTGTGCCTGCATAATATTGCTTATCCCGAAAGTGATTAGAGTAATGGGTTTCTAATGGCATGAGAGAATACTGGAGGGCTCTTTGCATTTTTAGCAGAAATGATCTGTTTTAAGCCACACTCCATAGTTTTCTTGTGCTTCCTAGCTTTACAGTTGCAGGAAATCAGGCACTTGAGTTGTTAAAATTCACCAGTGTGGGCAGTGGGAGCTCCAGTGATCATGGAAATGGAGTCTGAAGGATCAGTGTCTTGATATTTCAAGTTGTTCCCATTGAATTTGGCAAATAAATATATAATACAGGCTTACAACTACAATTGGGACCAGAACTTCTGTTGCTAAACGATGCAGCTATTAAATGAGCCATCATGTGACCACACCCACTTTTACAACCTTTTTGCCATGGTCATTAAGTGAATCCACATTCACTTTGCTTGTCAGATACCAGCTGGGAAGTCAGATACCAGCTGGGAATGGTGATTGGTGAGTAACAAAAAAATCATGTCCCACTCTACCAAAAAGGTACATTAAATAAATTGCTAACAATACCCCATTAGTATATGCGTTGTTTTTCTCTTTTGCACACAAACCATGAAAGAGGCAAAAAATCTGAGTGACTGCTATGAGAAGAAGCTTCCAAACAGCAAAGTCATGATTCCTCCTGCAGTTCAGGTCCATGTCAGAACCAGGCATTTTTCTGAATAACTCTAACCACGGTTCTATGAAGACTGGAAGGAACCAGATGCTGAACGACCGTGGTGTTGGGTGGTGGAGCAGGAGAGGAATGACCGTTTTGAGGCAGGATCTGAGAAGCATGAGGAAGTGAGAGTTTTCACAGGGTGAAAACAGACTCTCCACCAGAACTGCAGGGCCACAGCAGTTCGCAAGGAAAAACTAGGTTTGCTCTGCCTTCAAATAAATCAACTCGGCTTCCACTATCAGTCAGTGCTATGAGACCAAACAAGTCTGGAACTGATTCTGAATTGGTGCAGAGTCCTCAGTGAGAAAAGCCCTGTCAATCAATCAATCAATCAATCAAATCAATCAATTTATTACAATCTTAAGGTCAGATACAATAAAACATCTAGTTGTAGAATTGTTACATACTTCTGTATACATAAAACAGAAAAACAATACTAGGATTTAAAAATAATTAAGGACAGGTATGATAAAACAGAATAAAGTAGTATTATAAGATGTTTCAGACTTAATGAATGGTGTGGCTTATTGTACAGATGGTAGCACAAGACTAGGTGACTTGGAAAAATGTTTTTCAGTCCTTATCCAAAAGAAGTAAGATGGTAGAAATCACACTCTCTACCTGGGAATTTTGCCCCAAAGTGCTTTTTCAAAAGGCAACTGGACTTCCTTCCTTGGTTTTTCTTTGAAGACATTTACCTTCTCACCCAAGAAGCTTCTTCAGTTCTGACTGAATAATGGATCCAATCCTTCCATTCTCCACTATTCAGTCAGAACTGAAGAAGCTCCTTGGGTGAGAAGGTAAATGTCTTCAAAGAAAAACAAAGGAAGTCCAGTTGCCTTTTGGGGCAACCAAGACCTGGATAACTGAAAATCTCCATAGACATTTCTTCAAAGTTGGATAAATCATAAATGGTCTATTTAGAGTCCATACAGAGGGAACAACGTAATAGTGTGTGGCTTAGAGCAAGGGTCTCCAACCTTGGCAATTTTAAGCCTGTTGGACTTCAGCTCCCAGAATTCCCCAGCCAGATTTGCTGGCTGAGGAATTCTGGGAGTTGAAGTCAGGCTAAAAATTGCCAAGGTTTGAGACCCCTGGTTTACAGTTTTTAATGAGCCATCACCACACGATCTGAACCAAAGATCCGTAGGAGTACCCCTAAAGCACCCTATATCTCAAAGAGCTATAATAATATTTTTAAAAGCAATAACATGTTAGCATTACAATAAAAGTTTAAAAAAAAATTTTTCTCTTGAGAAGACTTCAAAATTAAAGGGCAGAGTAAAGAAAGAATACAAAACGGGGAAAAAAAGGATATACATTTACAACTACCCAAACGTACAGGTACTTGAAAGTTGAGCCCACCCGTATTCTGAATTTCTATCCAGAATGACATTTGAATAGAAAACGGCAATCCATTAGGAAATTTTTTATTAATACATGGCAACCAGACCTAGATAAAATTATCCCTCATTGAGGTTTTTCAAAGTTCTGTGTTGATTTTTTCAGGCGGAGCAATTTCCTGCACTTTTAAATACCACTAAAGGAATGAAGGATGGATTTTAGTTTTTCAGTGTTTAGAAAGATAATAAACCTGGCAGTTAACAACAGGGATTGCATCAGTTTCTTACGCTGCATTAATTTGTATGCCTTATGAAAGAGGAACAGTAAACCAACAGATTGTTGGATAAGCTAAAATAATATTAAAATCTATCACATTTTAAATTTAGCGGGGTGGAGGGAGCTGACAACAGCTGAATTCTGCTGCCTTAAATGTTTAGCTCTGGTGATGGAATCTAGAATAGGACCAGGCGTATGGGTGATCTGAATGGGGATAAAACAGACCAAAAGAAAAGTCAACCTTCGCTCTTTATCTTCCCAATACACCAAACGCTCAGCTTAATTTTCAGGAAGACAGATACCAAGTGAACGATAGGGAAAAATATCCTTAGATTCAGAGGGAGATTTGGGGATTAAAGGAGTGGTAGACTCTTCCTTGCCAGATGTGCCAAATAAGAGCTACACATCCAACTTTTAAATTTGAATTTCTGCGTTGAGTAACAGATTAGATGCAGTTGTCCCTACAATGCTGACTTCTGTGTGACCTCCTCATGAGTTAATCTGGCTGACTGGCATTGCACCTGTCTCCTCTCTGTCATGCATGCCGCCAGATAGGGAGGAAGTGTGGACTCCACTTCCTCCTCATTGCTGGCTGTGGGAACTGCTGCCAATCCTCACCTGGAACCTCCAGGCCAACTCGCCACAGCTGTGGCTCTCTCAGCTCAGCTTCAGCCTGTCACTGCAGAGAGGGGTCAGGAGGTAGATCCATGACACATATAGACAGAATCTTGCCAGACTAAACCTATACTCCTCTAACCTAATGGATACACCCTGGGAGATTCTAGTAAGCGACCATCCTAATTTTCTTTCTCTTCTCACAATCCAGTTCTGGACGCTTGTCTTACCTCCCTCCTTGGAATGTGCTCCTTCCTTCCTGAGGTTACTGTAGTCCATTCCATCATCTCCCCCTTCCTAGACACATTCCATCACAATCTCCTTCACCATGGAAGGTCTTGGGCCAGTCCCTCCCTTTCAACACAAGAAGAAGTATAGTGCAGTGAGGAAGGTGCCAGTCTGGGGCTAGAGAGATCAAGGTTCTAATCTTCCGTGAAGCAGAGTGGCTTGTTAGGGGACTCTGGGCCAGTCCTTCCTTCTAAGTTCAAGATCCCGTGAGGCTTGTACTGAAGGTGCTGGATTAGAAGCAGAGAGACCAGGTGCTTCCTCAGCCATAGAAACATACTGAGTAACTTTATGCCAGTTTCAACAGATGGCTGTTGTAGGGGAAAATGGGAGGAATATAAATGAAGACTGGGATGCAATTCTAATAAATAATACATTTAAGGGCTTGAAACAAAAGGCAATAGGAGCTGTGGTGGCGCAGTGGTTAGAATGCAGTATTGCAGGCTAATTCTGCCGACTGCCAGCAGTTCAATCCAGACTAGTTCGAGATCGACTCAGCCTTCCGTCCTTCCGAGGTTGGTAAAATGAGGACCCAAATTGTTGGGGACAAGATGCTGACTCTGTAAGCGACTTAGAGAGGGCTGTAAAGCACTGTGGAGTGGTATATATAAGTCTAAGTGCTATTGCTATTTCTGTTGCAATGGGAGACCAGCGATGGTGCTCTGGTGGACAGAAGATGTTTGAACAGGCTTTCTTTTCAAGTTGCTGAAGAGAAACTTCTGGTCTTTGGTTTCAACTCCTTCCCTCGGGACTGTGCTATAGCGCATTGCAGGGCGAAACAACTAGACACAAGGGCAGTTTTTTCCCTCGGTCCATCAGTCTGCTGAACCCCTAATTCTCACAGTGCTGTCTAATGCCTATGTGTATTTACCATGTAGTATTGCTGCAGTATTATTATTATTATTATTTATCCTTATTATTATCTTTCTTACTTCCTTCTCTTGTTGATATTATTTTTATAATGGTTATCATTATGCTGTTGCTATGCATGAACACCGAAAGCTTCTGCACTAGAGACAAATTCCTTTTGTGTGCAATCACACTTGGCCGAATAAAGTATTCGAAATTCAATTAAAAAGCTTTGATGTCCAAATACTAACCTTCAAGAATTATTCTCTTCTAAGCCACAGATTTTCCTGGCCTCTGGCACTTAATGTTTTTTTCTTATCTTTCTGTTTGTTTTGCTTTTGCTACAGTTTTTATAAAGTTGTGCATGCAAGTAATATTGGCATTTTGCATTTGTGTTGCTGGCGTGTGAGATAAAGGATGGGGAAATAACACTTTTGGAGCTGATTAAGACCTTCATCAAAAGAGGGGATTTGGGCCCTTTTCCTGATGCTGCTTGCAAGATTATTTGCAGAAAACTTGAGATTTGAAGAAGACTGCTCTGTATCTTGGCATTAGGTTCCCTGATACACAACGAAAATGAAATAGGAATGAAACCAAGATGGTCCTCTGAGGAACTACGATTGGCAGGTTTACTGAGTTGCTGAGAGGGAAGAAATGGAAATTAACTTCTTCCCAAAAAATTACAACGGGAAAACAGGGCAGGTTTGAGTCTGAGAACAGGTGAGATGGTGAGATGGATGGAATGAGATAACTGTCTGATGGTTGGGCCGGTCCTGTTGGATCTGGTAACAGTGAATTCCATCAGGCACTGTGTGAAAAATGACTTCCTTTTGCATTTTTAAGTGTATTATTAGTCAGCTGCATTGGTGACTCAACTACTGTGTGACATCTTACAGTGTTTTAGAATTCCCTATCCTGTCTTTTTCAACACATCTCCCTCCCCCCTCCCTCTTTCTCTCCCTCCCT
>JANHZT010004446.1:244417-254609 GCA_032468215.1 Stegonotus admiraltiensis | reverse complement strand
CAGGATCACATGACCCCCCCCCAGGACTCTGCAACCATCATAAATATGAACCAAGCGTCTGAATTTTGATTGTGTTGACCATGGGGTTGCTGAAATGATCATAAGTGGGAAAAGTGGTGCCGTTGTAACTTTGAATGTTCACTAAATGAACTGTTGTAAGTCGAGGACTACCTGTACTTTAGGCAGCTGAATGGAACACGTTAGGCCAGCCCCTTCCCTTCTGAAATAGGAGGGAAAGAAAGCGGTTTGTCCATCTGGATAATAATGAAGCTGGCATTTATTAATATATTTGGAAAAGGGGTAAGAATGACTTGATAGCAAAGTCTGGGTGAATCCACCCCACCCTCCTTCTTTCCCATTTGGCGCTACTGATGCATGCAAAATGTAAAACTCGCTGATGCAAGTCTCGAGAAATGAATTTTAAGAATTATGCCAATTGCTAAGCCGTGAGATAGTTTGTCAATTAAGCTGCATTCGATTGAGTCCAGCAGTAAGTCCGCATAACACGGAGACGAGATAGCAGGAGACAAGATCTCCAAATACTGTGCTGGTTGCCCCAGAGAGGAGGGTGTGGATGTATTCCCTCTAGGGCCCAAGGCTAGGACGAGAACCAGTGGTGGAACAGCAACAGCAATAGCACTTAAACTTATATGTTGCTTCACAGTGTTTTACAGCCCTCTCTAAGCAGATTACAGAGTCAGCCTCTTGCCCCCAACAATCTGGGTCCTCATTTTACCCACCTTGAAGGATGGAAGGCTGAATCAACCTTGAGCCGGTTGGAATCGAACTGCTGGCATTGAGCTGAATTAGCCTGCAATACTGCATTCTAACCACTGCGCCACCACGGCTCTTTCATGGAAACTTTACAGAACAGAGAAGAAGAATTTCCAGGCTGTGAGACCTCTTAGGTCAGGGAACAGCTGCCTCCTAGAGTCAAGGAAGCTTCATCACTAGATGTTTTTTTCAAGTAAAGGATGGACAGTCATTGGTCTGGGATGATCAGAAGAAGATTCCTGCCCTGGGCAGAAGGTTGGATTAGAAGAAATTCAGGGTCTCTTCTAAACCTGGGATTCTAAGATTCTACAGAATGTTGCTCCCCAAAAAAACCATATAATGTATATGAATCAACCCCCCTTTTTACGGGAACAGAACTTAGCTGGTGTTTCAAAATTGGTCTTTCAGTAGGTCCTTCTCGATTAGGTTTTGATAATGCCAGTTCCTCATCCCCCATCATTTGTGCATGGATCCAGAGGTCACCTTTGTACCCTTGTGACCTTCTTCGGTATTCTCCTCTTTCTTCCATCTTTTTCTCATTAGAGAAAACAGGTTAAACATGAAATGGCTGAAGGCTTTTCTGGGGCAGACCCAGATGCCATCTGACTGAAAAAACCCAGGCACTGTTTTTGTGAATCCTGCATGAAGATGCTTCTTAATAGTGAAAAAGCAGAATGGACATTTTAAACAAGAAGAGGTCGGCAGTGCCACAATTTCGTTGCCTGAGCTGCGAGAAGCAACGTCTGGCGCTATTGAGCCCACTTGGCGTTCAGTGGATTTGTGCATTGTGTTTAGCCTTTATGTGTCTTGTTTTATTTGGCATCACATGAATGCTGCCTTATTCCTGAATTGCGAAATATTTCTTCTTCTTGATTCCTATTTTAAATGGAGGAAGGGCCCAAAATGTATGGCTTGCCAATATCATCTTTCTAGGTATATATATTAAGCAACTCATTAGTTAAACATGAACATAAGAACTGTGTATACCTTTTACAACTTTTGTAATTTTTTGTAAAAAAAGGTTGTTTCCCAGGTACGAAAATCAAAGATGTGACAAAGAAACTTACCCAAATAATCAAGTCCACTGATTATTATCCCTTTCTCCTCTTTCATGTTAGGAGAAATGGTACCACAAAATGGGGTCCTTAGTGGTCTCTGAGTTTGGTTGTTTTCTTGCAGATGTTTCATTACCCAAATTAGGTAACAACCTCAGTGCTAGTTCTGTGGTTACTGCAAGAAAACCACCACAAGCTCAGACACCACCAAGGACCCCTCATTTCAATCCTGAACTACAAATATTCTCCTTTTTTGATACAACAAACAGTCCGAAAAAAATATCAAGGGACTATGATCTACAGCTACAGTAGGTAGAAGGTAAAAGAGTTAGGAGCACAGGTTGTGTTTTCATCTGCAGTTCTATAGGAATGTCAACACCCAATGAGTAAACGGAGGATTTTAGAAGTAAGCTGGTGGCTCAAAAGATGGCGCTCTTGAGAGAACTTTGGGTTCCTGGACCATGGTTCACATTATCTACAGGAAGGGCTTCTGGCAAGAGATGAGCTTCATCTCATAAGGATTGGAGAAAAGCATCCAAAATGCAGTCACATGTATGTTAGGATTTTTAATCCAGGTTGTAAGTACCTTTTACTGGGTCCATTGTAACTTTGGTTGCTAAACGACCAGTCATAAGTTGAGGACTACTTGTAATGTGCTTATGAAAATATGTACAGGTAGTCCTCGACTTACGACCACAAATGAGTCCAACATTATTGTTGCTAAGTGAGACATTTACTAAGTTAATTTTGCCCCATTTTAAAACCTTTCTTGCCACAGTTGTTAAGTAAATCACTGCAGTTGTTAAATTAGTAACATGATTGTTAAGTGAATCTGGTTTCCCCATTGATTTCACTTGCTAAAAGGTTGCAAAAGGGGATCGCAGATTCCTGGGATCCTGCAACCGTCATAAATAGGAACAATTGCCAAGACTCCAAATTTTGATCACCTGATCATGTCTATACTGCAGCGATTACAAGTCACTTTTTTCAGTGCTGTTCTAACTTTGAATGGTCACTAAATGAACTGTTGTAAGCCAAGGACTTCCTGTATACTGTATTTTACATATACAAATACCCCCCCCCAGTAAAGCAAAGATTTTTAGTTGCACATCAGGATGCATTCATGGTTAAATTATGTGTTGGTTAGACATTTTATTACTCGAGGATCCCTAGTTACAAAATAGGAAAGCTAAAACTGCTTGCTTCACTTTGACTGTTTTTTTCCTTGCTGATTTTAAGTAAGCCACAATTCTGAAATGATTCATACCTCCCTCATTGATGATTGTTTTATTCCATAAGTACCCCATAATTGCAGCTTCTGCTGACATTTTCTAATTTTGTTACAAGGAAGTAAATATTGAAGTTTAGATACAAAGAATTAAGTCTGATGTTCCACAGACCACGGTGAGGGTTTTCCAAACCGCGGTTGACTGCAAGGTTGAATCACTGGATGCCAGACCATAATAATACACGGCTACGCCGATAGGTTGGCTGTCCACCCCCTCACCGTTCTGAATGTTGTTACAATAATGTTCTCTTTTATTTTGGATAAACCAACCCGACCATCTTCCGTAGGCATTGTTGTGCCACCACAATTACACCCCATAGAACTCTGCCAGTGGTGATTGAAACGAGACGTCGTGATGGATGGATGTTCTACCTCAACCTTATACCCTCCAGATGGGTTGGCTGGTAATTGTGTGGGAGGAAGGCCGGTCCATCTGGAAGGCACCAGCTCGGATAAGGCTGGGGAGCTGCTGGGTTGGGATATCTTTTCTCTGCTGGAGTGGCAATACAGCTGTGCGCATTAAAATCAGGAAATGGAGGGGGGGTGTATTTTCTCCATCTGCACCAGTTGAGTAGTAATTAATACTTAGTTTCTGTCGTGTTCTTCATGTCTGGGGAGAAAGGTGTGACCTTAAAGCATGGTTGCTCTCCGACTTGTCACTGTTGAACAAACAAGGAGTGAAACATTTTGGCATCTTTTTTAAAGACATGCCCAGAAGAGCCATGTTTTGTGCGCAGATGTGTGTTAAGTAATGGTGCTTTCTAATTTCAAGTGCCTAGCTGAAACACAATTTGGGGATTATGCGTTCCTAGTTCAGAGAAACCCCAAATTCCACTCCTGGCTGGTCCCACCTGCCCTGCCCCGCCCCTCCCAGGAGTCCCCATGCGGCCCGTTTTGGATGCAGGTAAGTGCAGGGCATGTGCGGAGGCTCAGGGAGGGTGAAAAACGGGCCTACCGGAAGTTCAGAAAGGCCAGAACCAGGCCCATTTTCAGCCTCCTGAGGGCCTCCAGAGCCTGGGGAGGCTGTTTTCGCCCTCCCGGAGGCTCAAGGAAAGCCTCCAGAGCCTGGGGAGGGCAAAAATGCCGCCTTCCTGCTCTGGTGCAGGAGGCTGACTAGGCCACGCCCACCATGGCCATGCCCACCCAGCAACCGGGCAGAGAACCCCTTGCTAAAATTTTTGAAGCCCATCCCTGATTCTGTTCTAATCAGCTGAAGCTCTTTTCTCTGTTAATTCTCCCCTGGTGAGATTTTACAGGAAAGGGGGGAAAAAAAAACTACTCACAAGGACACACCCAACGACAGCCGCAGGTTTCCTCCACTTTAACAGCAGGGAAATTGTTGTGACATGTCGGCTTGGCCATCTTCTCACAAAGATGTCGGTGGCTTTTCAGTTCTGTGTGGCCACCTGGTAAGCAGGTCACACTGTAACACTGATCCAGCAAACGCCACTTGTCACCAGGCTGCACAAAAGGACACACCCAAAGTTAAAAGTAGGATCCAAGGTTAAGGAAATCCTCAAGGTGCCCTCCTCCTTCGGTGGTCTCTGTTCAATGGGCACCAAACTGTGATTTATCATCTAAAGCAGGGATGTCCTGCCTTGTGTTGTGATCGAGGCCCAAGTAGTGATTACCAAACAATTCAGTCCTGAACAAACTTATTTTATTAAAACAGATGAGAATGAATTCATTCCCAGCTTAGTCCAAAACAAAATTCTTAATAACCAGTCTGTCGGCCTTATCAACAACCTTTGATGTCTTTGGCAACCTGCCAAAGGCTTTTCTTGGCAAAAACCCCACAAAGTTCAAGAGAAGCTGACAAGAAGCACTGGAATCAACATTGCTTTTCTATAAAGAACCCAACAGCTCATTGCTGCTCTTTTAAGCCTTATGGGAGGGGCCAATCATCTTCTGGCCTTACTCCTGAGTTGTCCTTTTTGCTTCAGCTGCTCTTGCCTTCTGGCAGCTGTTCTCATGCGTGCACTAGGAACAGGCTCCTCTTGTTCCTCTGCCTCTCTACTGTCCGCCTCTGGAGGGTCCGGGGTCCGTGCATTGCTCCCAGATGGCCCTGGCCCCATCTTTGCCTCTGACGCAGAGCCCTTGTCTAGGCCTTCCCCTGACTCCAGGACTGGCCCGTTGTCCTCCCCAGCCTCCTCACTGTCCGACTACGCTGCCAAGTCCGCAGGCTGCTGGCGGACCACAACACCTTGGGAACTTGAAGATCTGTGGACTTCAACTCCCAGAATTCCTTAGCCAGTCATGTTGGATGAGGAATTCTAGGAATCGAAGTCCAAAAGTCTTACAGTTGCCAAAGTTGGACAGCCCTGATCTGAATGTCCATAGGAGAAGACATTAACAAAGGTAAAAGGTAAAGGTTCCCCTTGCATGTATGTGCTAGTCGTTCCTGACTCTAGGGGGCGGTGCTCATCTCCGTTTCAAAGCTGAAAAGCCAGCGCTGTCCAAAGACATCTCCGTGGTCATGTGGCCGGCATGACTCAACACCAAAGGCACACTGAACGCTGTTACCTTCCCATCAAAGGTTGTCCCTATTTTTCTACTTGCATTTTTTACGTGCTTTCAAACTGCTAGGTTGGCAGAAGCTGGGACAAGGAACGGGAGCTCACCCCGTTATGCAGCACTAGGGATTCGAACCGCTGAACTGCCGACCTTTCGATCGACAAGCTCAGTATCTTAAGCCACTGAACTACCGCGTCCCACCAAAACCATTAACAAAAGACAGTAACAAAATTCAGCATATTTTCGCCTGGAAAAGATTAATGGTGTAGAATTGCTTTCCTCAAATTTGGGTGCTTTCCTAATGTCGCAAAGCAATAGTCCATGGCTATTGCTGAGAATTTCGAGCCCTCTATGCAATTGGAAACATTCCCAAATTGGGGGAAAATTTGTATACAGAAATTCTGGACCTAAACCAGTCGAAGTGAGTTTATTTTCCACTGATTTCAATGAGATCATTCCTTCTCCCTGAAATTCATAGGGTTTGATTATTGACTTTGATTCATTGTGTGCTAAGATTGCTAAACAACGGAATCAGTTTGATGGGTGAGGAGAATGCTAAGTGTTACGCTGGTTGGCATACCTTCCATATTTTATTTATTCTTTTAAAAAAAACCAATGATATAAGAAAAAATTTCTCAACTCTGAAAAAGAAAAACTGATGTTAGGAAGGGACACAAAACTATTTAAGTGCTTCTAGCTGAAAATCTTGAGCTACGCCAGAAGGTAATAGTGCTAATCCAGACCGCTGATGAATACAGAATAGAATAACAGAGTTGGAAGGGACCTAGGAGGTCTTCTAGTCCAACCCCCTGCTTAGGCAGGAAACCCTACACAACTTCAGACAAGTGGTTATCCAACATCTTCTTCAAAACTTCCAATGTTGGAGCATTCACAACTTCTGGAGGCAAGTTGCTCCACTGATTCATTGTTCTAACTCTCAGGAAATTTCTCCTTAGTTCTAAGTTGCTTCTCTCCTTGATTAGTTTCCATCCTTTGCTTCTTGTCCTGCTTTGGAGAATAGCTTGACTCCCTCTTCTTCGTGGCAGCCCCTGAGATATTGGAAGACTGCTATCACGTCTCCCCTAGTCCTTCTTTTCATTAAACTGGACATACCCAGTTCCTGCAACCGTTCTTCATACAGGTAGGCCCTGACTTACAACTATTCAATTAATAACTGTTCAAAGTTATGACACTGCTAAAAAAAAAGTGACTCAAAGTCCTTGCACTTAATGATCATTGTGTCATCTCTACAGCCACAGGATAAAAATTTGGGGGCTTGGCAACCAGCACTGATTTATAACCGTTGCAGTGTCCCAGGTCATGTGATCACAAAAGGGGATAAGTTATAAGAGCCATGGTGGCGCAGTGGTTAGAGTGCAGTACTGCGGGCTACTTCTGCTGACTGCTGGTTGCCTGCAATTTAGCACTTCGTATCTCACCAGGCTCAAGGTTGACTCAGCCTTCCTTCCTTCCGAGGTGGGTAAAATGAGGACCCAGATTGTGGGGGGCAATAGGCTGACTCTGTAAACTGCTTAGAGAGGGCTGGAAAGCACTGTAAAGCAGCATATAAGTCTAAGTGCTATTGCTATTGCTATAAATATGATGCTGGAAAGGTTGAAAAATGGTCCTAAGGAACTTTTTTCAGTACTGTTGTAACTTTGAAAAAAGCTGCGCGTGGGAAAAGGAGGCTTAAGAAGGTAAGTAAAACAGTGAGGGGGGTAACAGCTGTGCTGCGTGATTTAGATTCACTAGAAAGCAGGATTTCTAGAGAATATAAATTGCACGGCACAGCTGATCGTTGGAAATACGATCCAGTAGCTTTTTATTTTATTACCAGTTTGCCCAAACTGGTGCGAAACGGTAGTATTTCACTCCTGGTCCATGGAGCTATAAAGATTCACGCAGGACTTAGAGACCAAACAAGAAGAAGGATCTTCGTACAGTCAAGCGCACGATAAAAATCCCCACGCTGCCCACCCAAACATACTGAAGAAACTTATATCGGTGTATTTTTTTTTTTAATTTCAGTAATAAAAAGTGGCTCGGTTGCTCTTGGCTGAGATGGAAGAATTTAGTTCCACGAATTCCTCAGCCCGATAGAAATAAAGGAACTAAAAAAAGGGTTCGCGCATGAGCTTGGCAGGAGAGGTTCTGTGTTGCTTTCATTAGCTCGCTCTCTGTTTATGAGATGCCAAATCGTTTAAGATCTTTATAGGGGAAAAATAGGCAAATTTGTCTACGAGAAAGAATTGAGAAAACGTCAGCCAAGGACTCCAGCAATCCAACAAAATCGACAACAGCATTGATACAATGCAAGTCTTCCCCCTACAGACAGAATGTCACAAACACAGTCGTGGTAAATGTCTATGGAGATTCTCAGTCCTCCAGGTCATGGTTGTCCCAAAGGTGCTTTTTTCAGGAGGCAACTGGACTTTCTGGTTTTTTTCTTTTGAAGACATTTCACTTCTCATCCAAGAAGCTTCTTCAGCTCTGACTGGATGGTGGGGAATGGAAGGATTTATATTCCTTGCAGACAGATGGTCATTAGCATCCTTTTAGAGGGTCCTTGAAGCACTTGGAGGTTAATCTGTGTCTTCAGGGTCACCTGAGTTGTGCTCCTATAGTCTGCAATTTTTCCTCTGGAAATCAATTCCTTCTCCCACACCATTCAAAGAAGGGATTTCAAAGAATCTCTACAGACTTGTAGCTATACAATTTGGGGTGAAGACCCTTGGAATGGTGTGGGAGTAGGAGTGGATTTCCAGAGGGAAAAATTACAGACTACAGGAACCAGGAGCATTAACCCAGGTTTATTTTATTGAATAGCCCGAAGGCCTTTTCAAAAGAAAATAAAACAGACAGTTACAGAAACGACGATCTAAAAATATAAGATATATGACGTTAAAATTTAACAATATCAAAGTTCAATAACTAAGTTACCAAAACTAAATAACCCAAATAAGATGGCTCCTCTCTAGCTCAGCTCATCTTTCTTGCAATCCATGAAATTCTTTTCGATATAACTGGATCGTATTGCTGTCATCCTTCTAAGATAGCGAGTGATTGCCCTTACCAGGGGAGGAGAGTCTACCTTCAATAGAAATGTTAATTTATGCCTAACATTCCAGTGGGCAAATTTATTAATAATTGGGGACAAAAATTGTTTTCTTACTTCCCCATACAACCTACATTCAAATATTATATGTGCCGTACCTTCCACGACATTTGCCCCACATATACATGTTCTTTCGTCATACGGGGTTTTTCGGTAACGGCCGAATTTAACATTAGTATCTAAAAGTTCAAATCTAAACTTGACAAATAGTTCTCTCTCCACTGACGGCATTTCTAGGTGTAAATATTTTTCCAGAGTGAAAGTTGTTTTAACTGCTGTCAGAAGCTTAAGGGAATGATTAGTTGATAAAGTTGCCATGTCCAATCGCCCGTGGATATCTTTAATCCATTGTTTAACTTGCTTCAGTCGCTCAACGGCAACCCTGAGCCATATAGGTTCAATATTTCTGACAGCCAAGTTAGCCAGGAATACCTTTGAGGATTTAAGATTTGCTGTTCCTCAAGGCAGATTTTGAGAAGTCTGTTGGCTTCCATCTGAGTCATTTTTAGCCAGTAGGCTACCGCCCTAGTGATTGTATAGGTGTACAGTGAAAAATGTCCCAGTTCAGCTCTGACAGCTAGCTAACTCAGGTGAACCTGAGGACACAGACAAACCTCCAAGTGGCCTCAATGATTCTCTGAAAGGATGAAAATGACCAGCTGTCTGCAAGGAATATAAATCCTTCCATTCCTGACTATCCTGTCAGAGCTGAGGAAGCTTCTTGGATGAGAAGCAAAATGTCTTCAAAGAAAACCCAGAAAGTCCAGTTGCCTCTTTGAAAAAGCACTTTTGGGACAGTCATGGTGACCATCATCTCCAACTTCATCCTGAAGGAAAAGACTCAAGCAGGCTACCTCATAGGAGCGCAAGATGGTGGAAGCATCTTCAGCCTCAGAAGCTCTGCACTTCGATTTCCCACCCAAACTAGTTCCCTCCAACTCTGTGAACTGGCCATCCATTAACAAGTGATGTCTCTGAAACTCACAGAACGTGTGAATGGCATACTTACTGCTCTGATATTCCCCTCTTCATCTATACAGTCCTGAGCAGTTTCTGAAAAGGAAGCCACCCAAAGACATTCGTAAGACATCGTCATAAAACTTGAGATCAAAATCACAGTCTATTTGCTCTGTGATGCTATATATAAACAGAATTTCTAACAAATCTCTTCTTAAAAACCTCCAGTGCTGGTGGACCCACAACTTCTGGAAGCAAACTGTTCCATTGATTAATTGTTCTAATTCTCAGGAAACTCTTAAGAACTTCTATTTAGTTCTAGGTTGGTTGTTTCTTTGATTAGTTTCCATCCACTGTTTCTTGTTCTGCCTTCAGGTGCTTTGGAGAATAGGTTGAAACCCCGCCCCCCCACCCCTCTTCTTAGTTTTGGTGTATTCGGGTCTTTTCCCATGTAAGATTGAGAGTATCTTGGTGACATTTCGACGAGGT